>JADLZK010003424.1:0-79241 GCA_015847255.1 Hyparrhenia diplandra
TCGAACTAGCTCCAAAGAATGGGAAAAAACAGATCACGGTTGAGGAAAGGAAAAAAACGCCCAAAAAGGAAAAACGTTGATTTCTCTGTGCTCGAGTCGATTCAATCAAATAAACTTCTAGGATCCCTTCAACTCATGTCATAGCACACAAATCAACGCAAAAGAATGAGCAGAAACGACCTCGAATCGACGAACTAGCCATGAACTCGTCCAATTGGAGCAAATAAAAAAAATGAATAGGAATGGAGGCAATGGAGGCCGTAGCCGGCGGCGGATTGGGAGAAAAGAGAGAGAGAGGGAGAAGAGAGAAAGCAGATTCGATGACCAGAATCAAAAGTTGGGTGATTCGAATCAGGACTCTGGCACAACTTGCGGTTAAAAAAAAAAACTAAAAAGTATGCAAAGGTACATTATTACCAGATAAAGAAGGATGCTGCACTTGAACCTGATGAAGTCCGCCATGAAAGCCATGGAAGGCTGGGTACATACCAATCGGTGGATGGAAACCATTGGCGCCGATGTAAGGACCGACCAAGAACTGTGGGTGTACAGGGTACCTTACTCCTCCTTCACCACCTCATCTGAACTGACGTCACGCCGCCGGCCACGAATCCGTCTCTCCGCCCCATGGTTCGCCAGATCTGGGGAATGGGATACAAGTTCGGCAAACTGGATGGACATATGGGCCAACGTAACCATCTAATGCCAAAGGAAGTTGGTCTGAGCTCGATCCTGATTGAAATCGTGCAGCTCCTGGATACATCCACAACAAGATGTACTTTGCTGGGTGGTTGGTTGAAGAGGACTCACGAACTGGTGCTGGAGCGAGCGGGAGGAAGATAGGAACAGCTACAAGCAGAGTTCACCGTCGTTCTAGCGTTTGCTACAGAGGCTTACGGTGGGGGGTTGAGTGGTGGCGCAGGAGAGCGGCGGCGCGGGACTCGATTGGGGAGAGGGACGAGCGGCGGCGGAGGCCAGTTGGTAGAAGGACAAGGCAGAAAACGTTGGCCAGGCAGGATGTAACACCCTACTTTTTTACAAACTGATATTACACAAAAAAATAGAGAATTTGGACAGCAACTTATTTGAAAACGCAGCAAAGAACAAGAATCACATGTCTCAAATATTATTATATTTAAGGGAATATCAACAAAATAGCTAAACAAATTAAGCATAGGATCCACGGGTTACAGCAAGGAATTATAACGTCTCAGCAAAGTAATTAGGTTTACTCCGACAATGCTTTAACTTAGACAAAGTGAGATAATGCAAACTGAATTTTAAGACATAAACATTTAATCCAGTGGTGATGAAGCGACACGTGTATGCATCTAATCCCCAAGCCCATCATGCTTGACAAATATGATCATTCACCTGTAAAAAGATTTTAAGGGGTGAGATAAACTCAGTAAAAGCAACGCTATGAATATAAACACATCTCACACATGTTGATTTATTAGCTTTGAAAAACATACAACCATAACCCATAAATAAATTATGCAAGTCCACATTGTTCGCACATTCAAACATCACGCACGACTTGAGTATATCCTCAACAAGAGCAATAATATTCTCCCAATTCATCAATTAATTGATGTATGCATGCTATGATGCAACTCCATTGAGAGTTTTGTGTTGGACGGTGCCAACCTCTTACCATGCAACTCCATGTACCGGGAGTACTAGTCATAGCACGCATGGCAATGACCGCCTTTTTAACTCCATATATGAAATGCATATGTATGCATATGAATGATCGACATGAATATATAACTCCAAATTGCTTAAGTAAAGCATCAACCCACAAATGACCAATAGTTCAAGAAAAACAATAGGCATCAATTCATGATCAATAATTGAATACGAAAAGCAAGATATAAAATCGACAAGCAAATGCAATGATCCATATTATTAATCTTGACATAATGTCTTCATTAATTTCCAAAAAGGATGCAAGACATGAATATAAACATAGCATTGGCCAGCCCCTACGTTATTTGCCTTTTTCGTCGAAGAAAGCAATCCCAACAAGCACGTCAAGTATGGTTATGAGACCCACTTCCTGGTACAAATAAATATATGGAACTACTCAATAAATCATGGACAATATATAATGAGTAGATACACGTCTCTAAACTAGTCGATCACTCCCATATTTCTAGTTGGCAAAGAAAACCGTAAAACGGTTAAGTTATGCCCAATAGCCACATATCTATTTCAGGGCAGGTATCTTGCTATTGTCATAATTATTTTTAATAGGACAGCAAATCCCATGTTTGAGTACACTATAATTATCTATGAAAATTTTCCTACAACTCGTACTCATCCCAAATTAGTTTGGTTCATGTACTACATATATATATATTTTAATCTTGGACACAAAGCAACATTCTCCAGACTCCTGCCAAAACTGCATCTAGTCGACATCAGGTAATCCTAGCTGCCATGAACTGAACCAACATTGAGGGCTCCCGTACATAAGGAATAAAATACATAATTAAGTTGACCTCAACTAGCTACCACATTATGCCACCGTCTCCTAAGATTTGATAACCATGATGCTATTAACTAGATCGGCATTGTGATAAAGAAATAAAACTGCCATAGCAATACGGAGAATGTGGCTTCAGATTTCAGTCGAGATTTGCCAAAGGGATGAAGGTCATCTGACTACAGAATCATATGGAACAAAACAAATTCGGATCTATTAATTACCTATACAAAGAGTTCTCCCTTTTGGTCCCTCCCCTGATGATTACGTGGTCTGCCAGGGCTACTGCACTTTGCGTTCTGCACCAAGAAGTGTACAGGCACGATGAGTAGGAGCAGCAGATGCCCAGTTCTTGCGCTGATCTGGAGAGCGCCCCCACTCACCTGACTGCACGCGAAACCCCCAGCGACGGAGAGACGAGATGCAGAGCGCCGCCGCCGTCTCCTACTCCTCACGCGAGAACGAGAACTTCGGATCGACTGGAGACCGAGAGGAGTCACGGTGGAATTTTCTACCCCTTACGTAACTTGATCCTGGACTCTAATATTTTTTAGGCCCAAAAGCATGTCTCCTCTCAAAGCCCATTTGGCTTAAACAATAATTATGTTGATTTTTTTTTTCTGGATATTACATTCTTCCCCCTTAAAAAGGATTCGTCCTCGAATTCTCGCCGATGCCTACTACATAAAGGAATTTGGAGGAAATCTTAAACTTACCATTTCGAAAAAAGATCAGGGTACTCCTTTTGCGCATGAGCTCTTCAAGCTCCCATGTTGCTTCCCTCTCTGTTTGATTTGACCAGAGTACCTTGACTCTCTTGATCACCTTCCTCCTCAATACACGATCCGAGAATTCCAATATAACGCACAGGATAAGACTTAATAGTAAGGTCTTGTTCAATGGTGATAGGTCCGAGCTCAATCTTCTGTTCTGGATCATGCAAATACTTCCGCAACATCGAGACATGAAAAAACATTATGCACTCCATTCATGGATTGTGGCAGCTCCAATCTATAAGCTAGCTTCCCAATGCGTTCAATGACCAGAATGGACCAATGTATCTTGGGCTAAGTTTTCCTTTTATTCGAACCTTACAACACCTTTGGTCGGTGACACCCTCAATAGAACATGGTCACCAACCTGAAACTCCAGCACACTTCTTCTCACATCAGCATATTTCTTTTGTCGACTTTGTGCTGCTACAAGATTATGACGCACTTCAGCAACCTTATCAACAGTTTGTTGGATCAATCAGGACCTACAAGAGCCCTCTCGCCAACAGAATCCCAACATAGCGGTGACCTACACCTCCGTCCATATAAAGCCTCAAATGGAGCCATTTTTAATGCTGGAATGATAACTATTATTATAAGAAAATTCAGCTAGAGCCAAATGGTCCTCCCAACTGCCTTCCAAGAAAGCACACAACAACGCAACATATCCTCTAGTGTCTGAATGGTTCGGCTCTGATTGACCATCAATGTCGTGGGTGAAATGCTACACTTAAATCTGCTTTGGTACCCATTGCATCCTGAAAACTCTCCCAAAACAAGGATACAAACTTTGCATCTCGATCAGAAACAATAGACTTTGGTACACCATGCAACCTCACAATTTGGGAAACATAGATGGGCGCTAGATCACAAGCTGTGTGAGTACTCTTGATTGGTATAAAATGTGCCACCTTAGTTAGCCTATCCACCACGACCCATATAGCGTCCATCCCTCACGGTGAACGAGGTAGACCAACCACAAAGTCCATAGTGATATACTCCCACTTCCACTCACGGAATTTCCAAAGGTTGTAGTTTACCCGCTGGTCTCTTGTGCTCTGCTTTTTACCGTTGGCATACCCCACAAGATGCAACATATTTAGCTATATCCACCCTTCATCCTCTTCCACCAAAAATGTGGCTTCAAATCTCTATACATCTTAGTCTCTCGGGATGAATGGTGTATGGGGTACGATGGGCTTCCTTAAGGATATCCATCTTCACCTCGGCCTTTTGAGGAACACAAAAGGCGACCTCGAAGCCGAACTCCGCGTCATGTTCATCAATGCTGAATTCTCTTGGTCTACCCTCGGCGATCCGCCTCCTAACTTCCTGAAGGAGGCGATCATGCTTTTGAGCTTCTTCTTTCGCTCGGGAATAGCGGACTCAATTATCAATCTGGCGTCTCACTGTGCTACACCAACATAACAATAGGAAATGTTCATCCTATCAAACTCCCTATCAAATGATTTAAAGTCTTAGGAACACCGGTCCTACTAAGTGCGTCCGCCACTACATTTGCTTTGCACGGATGATCCGTATGATGAGATCATAGTCCTTGATCAACTCTAACCATCTCCTTTGTCTCATGTTTAACTCATACGTGTGAAGATATATTTGAGACTCTTATGATGCGTGAAAATATCACAAGACTCTCCATAAAGATAATGCCTCGAGTTTTAATGCAAAAACCACCGCCGCCAACTCAGGTCATGAGTAGGATAGTTACGCTCATGAGTCTTCAATTGTCGTGATGCATAAGAGATAACCTTTCCTTCTTGCATAAGCACACAACCCAATCCAATACGAAGCATCGGTATACATTTGTATATCTTTTGCTGGCTCGGGCAAGGTAAGAATAGGAGCATTCACAAGTTTATCCTTCAAGGTACAAAAAGCGTGCTCACACTCTTGACTCAAATAAAAGCAACCCCTTTACGCATTGTGAGCCGTGTCATTGGCTTGGCAATGATAGAGAAATTCTTCACAAAACGGCGGTAATAGCCCCGGCAAGACCTAAGAAACTTCGACCTCGGTCACACTAGTTGGCCTTTTCAATTCACTCTTGATGCGACATTCTTAGGGTCAACGGTAACACCATGTTGGTTGATGACATGACCAAGAAAAGCCACTTCTGTCAACCAGAAAGCAAACTTCTTTAGCTTAGCATAAAATTTGTTCCTTTGAAGGGCCTCCAATACCAATCTAAGATGCACCTCATGCTCTTCCTTAGATTTGGAGTACACCAATATATCATCAATGAATACCACAACAAAGACATCCAAATATTCATGTAGCATCCTGTTCATCGCTCCCATAAAAGCAGCAGGGGCATTTGTTAGTCCAAAAGACATAACGGTATACTCATAATGCCCATACCTTGTGCTAAACGCAGTTTTCTCAATGTCCTCTTCTCTAATTCTCGGTTGGTGATAAACCAGTTATTGCAAGTCAATCTTAGAAAACACCTTTGCACCCTTCAATTGATCAAATAAAGCATCAATACGAGGTAGCGGGTACTTATTCTTGATAGTCACTTGATTAAGGGCTCGGTAATCAACACAAAGCCTCTTAGTACCATCCTTCTTCTCCACGAACAAAACAGGGAAAGCCCATGGAGACTTGCTTGGTCGGATAAAACCCTTTTCTAGAAGATCATCAATTGTTTCTTTAGCTCCACTTGCTCCACGGGAGCCATCTTATAAGGGTCTTATAAATTGGTCTCGCCCCAGAACAAGTTCAATCTGAAAAATCTTGCTCTCTACCGGGAGGCAACCTCGAAGCTCTTGGGGAAACACATCGAAACATGCGCACAATAGGAATATCCTCAATACGTGAGACAATATCTTGCCCTTCTACAAGGGACCAAAGAGCACGACTTCACCATCCATCTTTCGGGAAAAAGTGCACATAAGAAAGAGAGTGTATATTTTTAAACCACTTCCTTGGTATACAATCTCCTCCCCAGACGGAACCAACAAGGTAACTGTCTTCCAATAGCAAGAGATCATTGCATGATATTGAAAGCCGATCCATGCCTAGAATAACATCAAAAGGGCTCCAAACTAATCATCACTAGGTTGGCAATGAACACCTCATCACCAATAGCAATAGAACACCCGGGCAAACAAGTACAACTAGAAATAAGTCCACTAGGGGAACCGACTATGACCGACTCTCCAATTCTTTGTGATGATAAACCCGCCTTTCTAGCTTTAAGTCGAATGATACAAAGAAAAACTAGCACCGGAATCAAACAAAATGCGAGCATCATGAGAGTCCACGGGTAAGATACCTGTCACCACATCGTTGCGTCCTCCAGACTCAGCAGAAGGCAAGGTGTATAGCCCAGGTGGTGCACGTGAAGTAGAAACCCCCACATCTTGTGCAGAAGAAGGCCCAACCATCGTCCACCGCGATTGGTGCAGGCCACTGGTGAGGTAAAGCTGGGGCATGAGCCAAGGGAGCAGCTGGTGGAGGCAACCAATAACCTCCGGTAGGTGCAGGAAGGTATTGTTGCGGTGGAGGAGCTGGTAAGAACTGTGGAGTCGGAGCAGAAGCCATCACATGAAGTGAACCCCTCGAAGAAGAGCCAACAGAAGAAGTCACCTTCTCCCACTTAATTTTCCCATTGGGATTTTTGCGACACACGACGTCCTTGTGGCCAAAGTGACCACAAATTGAACAATTCCCTTTCCAAGAGCAGTCACTTTGCATATGTGAATCCCCACACCTAAAGCACACTAGGCCAAAACCAGGCTTAACCACAGCACGAAACTGAGCACCAGACCCTGAAGAACGCCCCTGAGAAGATCCACCTTGGTATGGATGATGACGCTGCTGACCCTTGTGCTTATTATGGATAGGACCACCAGATTGTCCTTTCTTCTCTGCATGTCCCTACGTTGTTACGCTCCGGATGCTTTTACGAATATCCTCGGTATAAAGGCTGCTGGAGCTCAACACCCGAAGCTTTGCTCAACCATGGTGCGAAAAATCGATGGCGGAAAAGCACCAAGCATATGGCGAATAAAGGTCTCAAACCTCCGGAATCGCCTAGCCTTCTCTGCATCATTAGTGGCTACATGAGGGACAAAGCGAACAAGCTTATTAAATCCCACCTCATATTCTGCAACAGTCATCTTGTCTTGTGTGTAATTATTTAGGTCAATTTGCATCTTATCCAAGAAAGTAGCTGAGTAGAATCTCCTCTCAAATTGTGCAACAAACTCAGACCAAGTGGGAACACCATGAGCAGCAGTCCTAGCTGACTGTATACCTCTCCACCAAATTTGAGCCTCACCCTTCATGATTTGTAGAGCATAGCGAACTTTATCTTGAGGTAACACCTCAAAGGCATCCAACTGCATCTCAATATAAGAAAGCCAATCTGCAGCACGTATAGGAGTTCAGTTCCATCAAAACTGTCTAGCTTCAAGCGAACCCACTCTTTAGTGACACCCGCTTTGACGACCGTCATTTCCGGTATTAAGTTGGGTAGCACCTCTACCATCAGGGGCAGCATCTACATCATCAGAGGTAGCATCTCCGCCATCAGAGGCAGTAGGCTGGCTACCACCTGCGCCATCAGAGGTAGCACCACGAGCAGCCCGCCTAAGAGTCCGCACCTCATTCTGCAATGCCTGAACTGTGGCTCGTAGCTCCGCTTGGGTGTCGCCCTCTGGCTGGGCATCACCTCGACCTCGACCTCGACCTCGCCCTCGACCTCTCCCCTTACTTCGCGTCTTAGGTGGCATGACTGCAGCCACCGCAATAAAACATAAACACACACATGAACTTCTAGAAATAAATATACAAAGACACAAGGAACAACAAGGTGCAAGAAAATATGCAGCACCCAACCCATCCTACATGTGCAAAGTGTGTCAAATTAATTATTATTTAACCAAGGATTAAAACCTAAGCTTTGATACCAACTGTAACACCCTACTTTTTACAAAGCGATATTACACAAAAAAAATAGAGAATTTGGACAGCAACTTATTTGAAAAAACGCAGCAAGAACAAAGAATCACATGTCTCAAATATTATTATATTTAAGGGAATATCAACAAAATAGCTAAACAAATTAAGCATAGGATCCACGGGTTACACCAAGGAATTATAACGTCTCAGCAAAAGTAATTAGGTTTACTCCGACAATGCTTTAACTTAGACAAAGTGAGATAATGCAAACTGAATTCTTAAGACATAAACATTTAATCCAAGTGGTGATGAAGCGACACGTGTATGCATCTAATCCCCAAGCCCATCATGCTTGACAAATATGATCATTCACCTGTAAAAAGATTTTAAGGGGTGAGATAAACTCAGCAAAGCAACGGCTATGAATATAAACACATCTCACACATGTTGATTTATTAGCTTTGAAAAACATACAACCATAACCCATAAATAAATTATGCAAGTCCACAGTGTTGCGACATTCAAACATCACGGCACGACTTGAGTATATCCTCAACAAGAGCAATAATATTCTCCCAATTCATCAATTAATTGATGTATGCATGCTATGATGCAACTCCATTGAGAGTTTTTGTGTTGGGCGGTGCCAACCTCTCATGCAACTCCATGTACGGTACTAGTCATAGCACGATGGCAATGACCGCCTTTAACTCCATATGAAATGCATATGTATGCATATGAATGATCGACATGAATATATAACTCCAAATTGCTTAAGTAAAGCATCAACCCACAATGACCAATAGTTCAAGAAAACAATAGGCATCCAATTCATGATCAATAATTGAATACGAAAGCAAGATATAAATCGACAAGCAATGCAATGATCCATATTATTAATCTTGACATAATGTACTTCATTAATTTCCAAAAGGATGCAAGACATGAATATAAACATAGCATTGGCCACACCCCTACGTTACTTGCCTTTTCGTCGAAGAAAGCAATCCCAACAAGCACGTCAAGTATGGTTATGAGACCCACTTCCTGGTACAAATAAATATATGGAACTACTCAATAAATCATGGACAACATATAATGAGTAGATACACGTCTCTACTTTTTAGTCGATCACTCCCATATTTCTAGTTGGCAAAGAAATCCATTAAAAACGGTTAAGTTATGCCCAATAGCCACATATCTATTTCAGGGCAGGTATCTTGCTATTGTCATAATTATTTTTAATAGGACAGCAAATCCCATGTTTGAGTACACTATAATTATCTATGAAAATTTTCCTACAACTCGTACTCATCCCAAATTAGTTTGGTTCATGTACTACATATATATATATATTTTAATCTTGGACACAAAGCAACATTCTCCAGACTCCTGCCAAAACTGCATCTAGTCGACATCAGGTAATCCTAGCTGCCATGAACTGAACCAACATTGAGGGCTCCCGTACATAAGGAATAAAATACATAATTAAGTTGACCTCAACTAGCTACCACATTATGCCACCGTCTCCTAAGATTTGATAACCATGATGCTATTAACTAGATCGGCATTGTGATAAAGAAATAAAACTGCCATAGCAATACGGAGAATGTGGCTTCAGATTTCAGTCGAGATTTGCCAAGGGATGAAGGTCATCTGACTACAGAATCATATGGAACAAAACAAATTCGGATCTATTAATTACCTATACAAGAGTTCTCCCTTTTGGTCCCTCCCTGATGATTACGTGGTCTGCCAGGGCTACTGCACTTTGCGTTCTGCACCAAGAAGTGTACAGGCACGATGAGTAGGAGCAGCAGATGCCCAGTTCTTGCGCTGATCTGGAGAGCGCCCCCACTCACCTGACTGCACGCGAAACCCCCAGCAACGGAGAGACGAGATGCAGAGCGCCGCCGCCGTCTCCTACTCCTCACGCGAGAACGAGAACTTCGGATCGACTGGAGACCGAGAGGAGTCACGGTGGAATTTTCTACCCCTTACGTAACTTGATCCTGGACTCTATTTTTTTTTTTTTAGGCCCAAAAGCATGTCTCCTCTCAAAGCCCATTTGGCTTAAACAATAATTATGTTGATTTTTTTTTCTCTGGATATTACACAGGAATCAAGGCTGCATGCAGTTGACCAAGCCGGGGACCGCTGCATGTGCATGCATGCAAACACGCATCTTAACGCGTGCATGCACCGTCCAGCTGTACTCAGATAAGCTGAGCGCGCGCATGACTGTACGGTATTTTCGCGCTGCCACGGGCTGTGTTATCAACCACTGGTGCATTTTTTTATAGTACTATAATATCCATGTGGGCCAGATAAAATGGACTAGAGTTTTATTTCTCCTGAGGGGGCGTCTCCAATTTTGCCCTGCCCTTTCCGAGGGTTCATGACATCGCTGCCCTCCTATAAAAGGCACGGCGAAGGCTGGTTCAGGCACACTACTCGACAATCCTCTCTATCTAGACTGACCGTACTAGTATAAGTAGCAATGGAGCAACCGACATGGGCGTCCTTCCTCGGTGTGTTGCTCGCCACCTTGATACTTCTCAAGGCCATCCTCGGCCTTCGTAGCCGGCGCTTGTACAAGCTCCCACCCGGCCCAAAGCCATGGCGATCATCGGCAACCTAAACCTGATAGGCGAGCTCCCTCATCGCTCCATCTACGAGCTGTCACAGAAGTACGGCCCGCTGATGCAGCTCGGTTCGGGTCGTTCCCCGTGGTGGTGGGCTCCTCGCTGGACATGGCCAAGCTCTTCCTCAAGACCCACGACGCGGTGTTCACGGACCGCCCAAAGGCGCCGCGGCAAGTACTTGGCCTACGACCACCACGACATCACCTGGGCCCAATACGGTGCCCTACTGGCGGCAGGCGCGTAAGATCTGCATCACTGAGCTTTTCAGCGTCAAACGGATCGAGTCGTACGAGTACATCCGCGACGCCGAGGTGCGCGTGATGCTGCGCGACCTGCACGCGGCGTGCAGCGGCTCCGGTGGCCGTGCCTCCGTCGTGCTTAAGAACTACATGTACTCGGCGAGCCTGAACGTGATCTCGCGCATGGTGCTGGGCAAGAAGTACCTGGGCAGCAAGGAGGCGGCCGCTGCCGCGGGACCACCCCGGGGAGTTCACGTGGATGCTGGACGAGGTGATGCTGCTCAACGGCGTTGTCAACATCGGCGACTACATCCCGTGGCTCGCCGGGCTGGACCTGCAGGGGTACGTCAAGAGGATGAAGAAGGTGAGCAAGATGTTCGACCGATTCCTGGAGCATGTCGTGGAGGAACACGACCAGCGGCGGCTGCGCGAGGGCAAGGACTGGGTTGCCAAGGACATGGTCGACGTGCTGCTGCAGAGCGTCGACGACCCTAACCTTGAGGTCAAGTTCGATCGGCAGAGCGTTAAATATTTTACTCTGGTGAGATTCTCTTCCCCAGCCCGGTTGGATCCAAACTTTAAAAATCAGTTGGAATCTCACTTGAATGTATATAATGGCAGGACCTCATCGCCGGTGGCACCGACAGCTCGTCGGTCACCGTGGAGTGGGCCATCTCGGAACTTCTCAAGAAGCCCGAGGTGATGGCCAAGGCCACGGAGGAGCTGGACCGCGTCATCGGCCCTGGCCGCTGGGCGACAGAGAAGGACATGCCCAGCCTCCCTACCTGGGCGCCATCGTCAAAGGAGACCATGCGTCTGCACCCCGTGTCACCGCTGCTGACGCCCCGCGTGTCGCGCGAGGACACGACCGTGAACGGCTATGACATCCCCAAAGGCACCATGCTGTTCGTCAGCATTTGGTCCATCACCCGCGACCCGGCGCTGTGGGACAAGCCGGCGGAGTTCATGCCCGAACGCTTCCTCGGCAGCAATATAGACGTGAAGGGGCAGCACTTCGAGCTGCTCCCGTTTGGAACCGGGCGCCGGATGTGCCCTGGGTACAACCTCGGCCTCAAGGTCATCCACCTGAGCCTCGCTAACCTGCTGCATGGCTTCTCATGGAGCCTCCCCCGTTGGCGTTGCCAAGGAGGACCTCAGCATGGACGAGATCTTCGGCCTCACAACGCCGCGCAAGTTCCCGCTCCAGGCCGTCGCCAAGCCCAAGCTGCTGGTGCACCTATACGACGAATGAACCTTGATCGATGCCAGCCTGTGTGATTCTAGCCAGACCATATAGTTGGCTCCAATAATTGCTCCCTTTGCGCTGTCTCGTGTGCGTTCGTTTTTTTTCTTTTTTTCTTTTTTTTTGAGCAATGCCTCCGCAAGCTGCTCGTGTTGTTGTTTCCATTACCACCTAATAATAATAATAAGTCAAACTGTTTGGTCGCGCCGGTTGTTTCCATCATGTTCCTAGCCCACCGCACGGAGCTTTAAAACTTGATAGTAAAAGTAAAAGACACTAACAAACACAGCATTTTCTTGCGACTTATTTTGTGGGTCGGTAGGCAGGGGGCTTATTGCCCGATGATGATCACAAAGTGTTGCAGTGCTATGGATTACGGAGTAAACCGAAACTTGGTTATATAAAGAGGGCAGGAAACCTAAACCTACTCAGCCCTAATTATTGTGAGGAAGGCAGGTACCAAAATTAAATGTCACCAGATTTCCATTAAGCAGCAACATATATACAATGTTGTGAGCACTATCAAGGACAAATTCCAATGACAAGCAAACATTAAAACTGCATATGTATTTACCAAAAGGTTTAGGAACTGGTTCCATGTCCTTGAAAAAGTTGGAAGGCACTAACAAATAGATCTACCACCAAAAAGATATTACACTTGAAGGCCTAAAATGTGGCCATCTTCCAACACAAGGCAGCACACTTTAAATCGTTGATGTAGCTAATGAGATGGGCTAAATCGGTGCTTTCTGAACAAATATTTTCCTCCCACTAATTGTAGTGTGGCCTAGAACAAAGAACGCAATTTCAAAAAAGAAAAAAAATTGATTTATTTCAATTCAATGATACTTGCAGGTAAGCCAATGGGAAGCATGGGAAGCAAGCTGACAGTGTACATCACAGGGAGCGCGGGGTGGCTAGCAAGCATGTATATATATGTATGGTCACAAAAGCGGTTGAGTTTTCATTCAAAACATGCGATTAAATATGTTAAACATGCATATTAGAATAGGTAAATACCTTCACTCCAGAAAATCACATTGTGAAATAACGAAGATGTAATATAGTGTAACCAAAGTATCTTGGAAACAGATGGAATCACTAGAAAGAAAGGAAAAAAAAACTTAGCAAGAAATGGTTTATGGTTGAACTCGTAACTTGATGATGGCGTCAGACCAATTTCGGTTTTATGGGGCTGTGGCAATCCCACATAAAGCTCGAATACGTATCCAAGAGATAGATTGGGGTGCACTATGCGAGAAAAAGCTATTAGTGACACGTCGACATGTCAGTATTCTGGTGTCACCGATCAGAAGATATTACTGAACCATACTCACTACATGCGTCACTAACAATGGGAACACACATTTCTGATAGTAAGACACAAGTGTCACGAATTAGCAAATGCATCACTTCGATGGACCATGCGTCACTAATACGTAACTATGAGTGAGGCGTCTTAATAACACGTGTCACTAAAAGTGAGAACACATGTCACTTCAATATATGGTTTGGTGTACATCTTATTTTGTGAACCTTAAGCGGTTACGAGGAAGAACTGAAGAATGGCATGACTCGTGAGCTTATGAATTGTCGGTTTTACGCCATGAAAAGTACAGAAACAAGGATAGTAGGAATGGCTTCCGTTAGCTCGAGAGGATTTTTGTTTCCCCAAAAGTACAGGAAAGTTTTACGCTCACTCCTTTGTTCCAAACGCTCCTACACATTATAGCAACTTGATTCCTGCATGTGTCTTCGCTGTTGTAAGCTACTGTGCTTTACAATTTGTGGAAATAGTTGTGAGTTGAACGTCAAAATAAGTGGCCTGATTCTACTTTGGTAGATGAAGTCGGATTTTAAATCCTTTATCTAAAAAAGGAACTCGATTTCTTTAGTTTTTCTTTTTTATTTGCCTGCAACCAAACAGGGCCTGAATTGTGATGCCACGTACAGGACAAACAAGGGCTCTAGCCCATGAATTGGTTAGAATGGGGTATGATTGTGTCGAAGGGAATGAGATGATATCTATCTCTATTGTCGAGCACATTGTAGTAATGTTTGCTAATGATTTGTCTGCCCATATATAATGAGAATTCCAGGTTCAATGATGTTCGAGTGGCCCTAGAATGAGCCACCCCTGAAGAGACGAATGAAACCCCAATAGTGACGAAATATACTTAGCCGAATATAAATCTAGGAGTCTTTCTCATTGATCTCGTCTTGTTCCATTACAACGCCCTCCTAGGGCTTATTTATAGTAGTACATGGACTCTTACATGACCCTTTTTCCCCTCTACCTTCTACGCATCTCGGAATATTCTTCATGCGCAGAGGGGCTTCTTGGTCTTTCTCGGCCTGTGCTCCCAGCAATCTCCACCTAGGGCCTGCACGTCGTCGTCCATGTCACTTGAAATGCTTGTTAGAGCAAATGGGTAGATCCAACAGAAAGCCCGAGCTTCCGGCAACAGAACCTATAATCTGAGCTCCTGGGAACAGAACCGAAAGCAGGGCTTCCGGTCTGCTTGGAGAATCCCAAGTAGGAAGCCAGGCCCTTCGGCAACAAGGCCGAAAGCCTAGGCTCACGCCCGAGGCCTTGGCGCCGACGGAATTGCAACCATTTGGCATCAACGCGGCTGGCTCAAGCGGACCGGATGACAACTGATTCGGCTCCTCGGATTCGGCTTGATTTCCATCGCCGAGTTGGCGAGATTCGGTCCATTCAAGCCGGACCTTTCCGATACATCGACCATCGCTCTATTCGAGACTCTTGATGACTCGGGGACCCGGCTTGCCCATTCGGTTGTGTGGAGCCGAATAGGGGGGGTGGCCATGGTTCGGCTTCCCCAACAAATGAAAAAATCAGCCTACATGTGCCCGCCAAACAACACAACCTCGTGAAAAAACTGATCGAAATGGAACAAAAACGAAGGACATGCAAAAAAATGTGAACCAAGGGGTGCAGCTCCGTATTATGTAAGAACACACAAGCCCACTGAAAATATATATACACACAAAGGGACCGTACATAGAGTACTATACATTTATGTTATGTATAACAAATACACTTTATAGAAATCTCACGGCAACACATGGGGTATTCTTCTGATTACACACAAGATAAGGACCCACATCTGCTGTTTTATTTTACTTTGTTTTTGCATATATCGCGTCACCCATTCTTATAGATGTCTACATTTAATGATTTTTACAGACCTAATGCGAACTTGGCCTAATGCGAGCTTGGCCTATGAAAATTTACACATCAAAAGTGACAGTGCATTTAATAGATTTCAGAGCACTCTGATCTAACACCCGTATAAGCAAAAATCAACAATTACTCTAGATCCTATGCTAACTGAATATAGTCAACCTTGGAATTGAATTGGGAGAGCTTGACACAGGACGAGGTGCAAATCAGGTATCCACTCTACAAAGGCCCGGTGACACGAGATGGAGTTCCCACTACATGGTCAATATTGAGCTTAAAGAAGTTGTTTGGTGCCACAATTTCAGTATTACGCAACATTGCTAATGATTGTTGAGTTTCAAAGTATTCTCGGGAGATGCTACTGGTGCCTTGCGAATTATTGTCACATTTGATTTTGTGTTTATTCTTCTCCTAATGGAAAAAAATTATGAAGATAACTCATGTGTTGTGTCAAACACTTCAAAAGAACAACATTGATATCTTAAATGCAGTGGATTCAGTTAACACTACAAAAGTGTTGCTTGCTGAGTTCTTGAAATAATGGATGGGAATCTCTTCTTGATGAGGTCAAAATGTTCTGTACAAAGCATGAGATTGATATTCCAGATTTGAGTAAGAAGTAAGTGTTTTGCCCAAATTATTTGCCCCAATCCAGTTCCCCAATTACATTATATTTATTCTAATGTCTTCTCATCTACAGGTATGTTGATGTGACTAAATCTCGAAATAAGCATGACAATACTACAGCCTTCCACCATTATAAGGTAGATGTGTTTAATGTTGCAATTGATCAACAACTAGCTGAGTTAGAAGATCGATTCAGTTCTCAAGCGACGGAACTTTTGACCCTTTGTGCTTCTTTGGATCCTCGGCGGAGCACATTTGATATAGCCAATATATGCACTTTGGTGGAAAAATATTATCCTGCTGATTTCTCTAGTCAAGAAAGGGCTCAATTGGAGTCTCGGCTGCCACATTTTCAAATTGATGTATGCAATCATCGAACTAAAAGGAATTACACACGCTTGCTGATTTAACAAGTGGACTATTCAAAACAGGTAAATGTTCATCTTATCCTATGGTGGATAGGTTGTTAAGATTAGTCTTAACTCTTCCGGTATCAACGCAACAACCGAGAGATGCTTCTCGGCTATGAAACTTGTGAAGACACGCCGATCTACAATGGGAGAAAGATTTCTGCGAGATTGTTTGCTAATTTATATCGAGAAGGAATTGAAACGCATCAATTAGTACCGATGATATTATTACAGCCTATGATCTTGCTTTGGTAGCCGTAGAGCTAAATTTAAAATAATAGATATGTAATTTTCTCTTGATGAGACTTAAGAAACATGCTACTATTATTTATGTGACTAAAAACAAGTTTATATGGCTATTGGTTATACTTTTGTTTGTCCATTGCCCCCTATGCTCAATTCACGGCTCGCCCCAGTGGTAAGCCACCGATTTATAGATGCAACCTACGAGTTTACATTTGAATGCAAATTCGGGCAAATTCACATCGAAGACATGCATACATACGCCCTCGTCCTTCTTTGTGACGGTGCGCTTTGCCCCGCCCCATCCCAATCTTTGTTGCCCGCCTCGCGGCCTGCTCGCTAGATGAAGGGACGAAGAAGTGAAGACGACTTCGATTTTTGGCGCGATCCTTCGACGTCGCGCGAAGCTTGAACCGCACGACATGAACTCAAGGTGACTTCCATGCATTATTTATTAATAGAGAATATCTAGTATAATCAGGATCGGATTGATTGCGGGGACGTGAGCAGCTTATCACTGATCAACCCTATCATCGATCAGGATCAGCCTGCTCTTTTGAGGATATCTAGTATAGTCAGGCAGCAGCCAGGAACAAATAACCCAAAGCACGGTCTCTACAAAAGGCCTCTAAGAGGGTGGTTGCGTTTTTGATTAGGGGCGGCTCATACTTTTGAGCCGCCCTAATGTATCTAAAAAATCCTCACAGGAAACAAACCGCCCCTACCGACGTCACATTAGGGGGTGATGTTCGAGCGCCCTAATGTTATCGTGGCATTTGTATATACGACCACCCCTAATGTAACTTGGTCAAATGTGGTCAAACGAAGCACTAACTATCCTCAAATTGAAATATTTTGAATATGTGTTAGACCTCATGGAGATCTAGAATATTTATATGTACATTTTTTCTTTTGAGAATGTGTTTGTCGAAGTAGTGCACATGTTATTGTCGGGCGTCTCTATATAGAGCCACCCCTAATGTAACTTGGTCAAACTTGGTCAAACGAAGCACTAAATGACTTCAAATTAAAAAAAAATTGAGTAGAAACATGTTAGAGCTCATGGATAACTAAAATATTTATATGGTCATTTTTGTTTTTGAGAAAGTTTTAGTCAAAGTAGTGACAATGCGTCTTTAGTTTGAAATTTGAAAGTATAACTTGGTCAAACTCTGTCAAACCAAGCACTAAATAACCTAAAAAGTTGTATATATATACAGTGCAGTTCTTGAGGAGTTACACGAAGTCGGTGTTTTGTGACTTTTCAAATTTTGAACATCTAGGACTCCAAAAGTAGTGGCAAGGCGTATTTAGTTTTAAATTTGAAAGATTGACTTGGTCAAATTCAATCAAACGAATGAAAAATTCCCTGAATATAGATTTTAGACCGTGTTGAGGTGATGACAGTTGGTATTCAGGACTTTTGAATTAAAAACCATTTAGGACTTTCAAATTAATTTGGAACCATATTTTTGTTTTATGTTTCTTTAGATATCATTTAATCTCTCAAAAACATTTATCAAACATTATATTTTTGAATTAATTTGTAACCATATTTTTTGTTTTATGTTTCTTTAGATATCATTTAATCTCTCAAAAACATTTATAAAAACAATATTTTTTTTATAAAATGAAAACTAACTACAAGGGCGGCTCCCCTAAAACCGCCCCTAATCAAACCTAGGGTTTGGTATATAATATCCTAGGGTTTGGTATATATCCTGGGGAGGCCAAAATTGGCTAAGTCTGGGCGCGATTTGTCTGAAACGGCCGTCAGTATAGAGTCGCGCGTCGCGCCGCCCGTCTCCCGTCGCCGTCTCCCGTCCCGTTGGCGGATCGCGGGTCGCCTCCTGTCTCGGGAGGGCCGCCCGCCGTCCCATCCCCATCCCTTCCGTCCCTCCTCCGGTAGCCTCCCAGGCCCGTCCTTCCTCCAGCGAGGGCCGCCTCCCTCGTCTCTGGAGAGCTGCCGCCTTACCCGTCCCGTCCCGTCTCGTCTCGGTCGGCCCGCCTCCCAAATCCCTTCGTCCGGCCGCCTCCCGTCCCTTCCCGTGGTTGGATCCGCGGGGGCCGGCCCGCCGCCCGTCTCCCTCCCTTCCCGCAGGGCGCCACCGTCTCCGCCTTCCACATCGGCTGCCCGTGGCTGGATCCCGCGAGGGCGGCCGCTGTCCCCCCTCTCCGCCTTCCTCGTGGCTGGATCCGCGAGGGCCGCCCGCCGCCCCGTCTCGCCTTCCACGCCCGGCGGTCTCCCGCCTTCCAAGGCGACCTTCCGGTTCTTTGCTTGGGTTACGCGGGGCCTTCCCCTGCGGTACACAACGGCCGGTCTTTCCCCTCTGTAGGTACACAACGACATGTTCTGTGATTTTGGATGAAATGCTGCCATGATGAAATGCCGCCTATGATGCTCTGTGATTTTGGATCGATTTTAAGCTAAATTTTGAGCATGCCACTTTGCACGTGATGCACATTGGATCAATTTTGAGCTAAATTTTGGATCGATTTTGATTCAAGTATTTGAGCATGCCACTCCCTGTTGCCTAAGTAGTTGATTGTTAGTTTTTACATATTCCTACTTTAGTCACTGCCTATGATTATCCTATCTTGATACAAGTATCAGTACCATAGTTGTATTACTATTATGCCAATATTGAGCCACGAATCTTATCATTTATGTGAACTTATGTTGATGTGACTTTATGTGAAACTTATGTTGAAATATGTGAGTTTTGAATGATGCGTATATGTTTATTTGAAGTATGGACATATTGTGGCAACTATGACTGAAACAACATAAACCAATAACCCAGGCCTTCCGCGATGTGAACCTGAAGGGCTTCTCAGGCCTGATTTATAAGAGGAAATTCTATACAATTGAGATCCATGGGATTATGAGATTAGAGCTTACTGAAATTGAGAGCGGCGGATACACCAACGTTTCACAGGACCTCCTCCAGCCGGGATCGATTGTTGCCGTGGACGCTCAGTTTTTGTGGCTTCTCCTGCCTCATGAGCGGCGGCCGGTGCGGCCACCTCCCCGCGGCCCTCGTTTCTCGACCAATGTCACGATCCTCGGTGACAATCGGGTTGCACACGCCCGGCGACCGCATGGACACATGAGAAGGCTCGGTAACAGGTGGGGTCAGCAGTTCCATGAATTTTTTGTTTGCGGTGATGACTTGATGGTTCGAAAACTGCTCGCGAGGTGAGAAACAAATGCGGGCCGCGTGTGAGAAGGCTGGGTGGGAGGTGAGGGTGTAAGACTTGTGTGACAATCTTTCAATCTCAGCCCTCAATTCTGATCCCGTTGGTTAGTGAGCTCTTAAGCTAAAAAAATAGCTCTAATCGGGACATTATAGTACATTATAGTAGAGATGATTCTTTGCTTTCGAATGGTTATTTGTTTCAACTGCATCACTTAATTTCAGATGTATACCTGGAACAGTTGAGAAAGGAAGTAGCCATGGTAAAGGAGGGGAATCCTATGGAATTTCCTATTGCTGAGTATAAAACTCGTTCAGCCAATAGATTGTTGGTTGTTTTCTTTTGGAATGGTGGGCCTTTGATTTTGTTCCACTGAAAAAAACTTGTAATTGCAGAACGTTTCATCACTGCTAGCTGTTGAAAAAAACTATTGTTTAGTGCAGCAGTATCACCAAGACTAAGAAAATTTTATGAGAGATCTTCTGTTATGCTTCTACTCTGCTTCTGCAGCAGCATGAAGGTTTTATGTAACTCCCTTTTGATATTTTGATTGATGGAAAATACTTTCCTGTGTTGCAGGTTAGTTTTTAATTAATATATTTGAAAGGTGGCTCTTTACTATGACAGAAGTCATGCCTGTCCATGACTAAGCAATCTTCTAGCAATTTTATCGGAAGAAAGGCTCCTAGGCAGCTAGCACCCAATGTTCATAATAATTTGATTTGATCCTTCTTATGCCTTTTTTTGTTACTGCCTCACTAGTAGAGAATGGGGCTACAATACCGGTTCCCAAACCCCATTTAATACCGGTTTTGGGAAGCGGGATCGCCACTCCGTGACTAAAGGTCCCAGCCTTTTAGTCTCGGATTAAGCAACCGGGACTAAAGGCCATCCTCAAAACCAAAAAAATAAATAAATGAAATCTTGGAGATCTGCCTTGTAGTGTGTGAGACTCGAACCCAAGACCACTTTGCGTAGTATGTAGATTCCTCACCAACTCAGCTGCACACCACATGTGACATAGTCCTTGGCGCCCTCCTTTTAAATTGACTCATTATAGGACCTTTAATACAGGGTAAAGACCTTTTAGTCCGGGTTGCTAATACCAACGGGACTAAAGGCCACCCTTTTAGTCCCGGTTGGTATTACCAACTAGGACTAAAGGTTGAGGACCTTTAGTCCGGGTTGAGAACACCAACCGACTAAAGGGTGACTTTTAATCCTAGTTGGTGCTACCAACCCAGACTAAAACCCCTCTCATGCAAAAAAGTTGTTGGTGTATCCGTTGGGGACGGGACTTTAGTCCCACTTGGAGCCACCAACCGACTACTATATTCTTTAATCCCGGGCTCAAAATTGTTTGAGACTAAAGCTCTAGATGGAAAGTCTGTTCTCTTCTAGTGCCTGCTATTGAGATACTAGCACAGTAGAAGTTAGCCAATATGCCAATAACATTTTAGAAGTAATTTTTTTTATTACCAAGGAATGTTCTCTATAACACATTTGCATTGGCAACTATAAGTGATTCATGTGTGCTCTTGCCATAATACTATCTGGAATGTAATGCTCTTTGTAGCTTTTTATAACCAAAACATTTGTGAGCATTACTTTTTCGAGCGTTAACACATGCATTATACTAGTAGGCTGAAGTGGCCGAGATGCTCTTGATAAGTTGGGTAACAAAGATTCAAAGTTTTAGAATGATGATGAGAAGACAATATATTATTAGACCTTGACCCAAATTCATCTTCATCTTTCAAATAATATTTTAAGAGATTGTTTGTAGGAGAAACCTGCTTTCTCTATGGCTCAAGTTACAGGTAATTTGCATGTCTAAATATTTGACAAGCAAAGTGCACATGAAGATGAAGTTCTATATGCACAAGTTACAAGAGTGACTCTACGCTCAACCACATATATTTTGGTCTTCAGATTGTATCTGAAGTATACTCTATGGAGGTAGTTTATAATGATAAGGATTTGGTTGTTATTGATACGCCACATGTCCCAATCTTTTATTGATACATCACATCTCCCAATCTTTTCGACGTATATGATCAATCACTAAATAATAAAATGTGCAGATTTGAGAGGATTTGATTCTTGTAGAGAGAGATTATTTTATGATGACGAGGATTTGGTCACAAAACGTGCCAGACCAATCAATAATGGTGGTTCCACATGGTCTTTGTCGACGACGGACACATGATTGCCTTCATTATCAATTCACCGCAGACCAGAACTCAGATTCTCCACGAACATGGCAGCCAACAATTGCATCCACAGCAGAACACGTGCACATAAGTCAACAAACGATCCACTGTGAACTGTGGACAGCCTATTAATATTTATGTCACGCATGAGTCATCATTATATATACTAGAGGATTCTCCGCACGTTGCCCGGGTACAAAGACGGTTATAAATAAGTTAGAATGTTAATCACAAAGGATTAGAGATGTATATGTACGCAAGAACATGATATTATATAATATGTATCAATAACAATTATTGGATTGTGTGGTGCCATAATGTGGACAATAAAATGCTTATGTGTCCTGCTGACATAGACATTATAGTTGCATGTGCTAATAGATTTTAATTGTTTGTAATAGTGCATTGCTTAGTTGGACAACTTTCATGTTGAGATATATAGCTAGTGAGGCTTTGCTAGTGGATATTAATTGCATGTGGTAGTGCATTGCCTAGGTGGATTGCTTGCATGTTGAGAGAAATAGATAATGGGGTTTATCTTTATAGGAGTAGTAGATATCCAACCACTTATGTCCACATCTCTCTTTTCTCAGTCTACAATTGAGTTGTCACAGTCCGGACGGATTCGGAGACTGTGGCGGGACAGCGGCGCAATCGGGCGGAGTTTCGGGCAAGTAGCGTATGGGTGGGTGCACACGCGCGTGGGCAGCAGTGTGTGGCGGCGCACAAGGGATAGGGCGAGAGAGCCTGAAGACCGGGGCTGGTGGATGTTAACCCTTCATTTTTTTCCAGATTAATTCCGAACAACATATCCCTTGTATTTATAGTCGGGAAGACTTGCTCGCTAAGCAATATATTATATTTCCTATTAAATCGCTGCAAACCAGGCTTGGTGGAACCAAAATGATGTGGTAATCTCGATATGTTATTTTTTTGAGTATATCTTAGTATGTTAATTTATCACCTAGCTTATACCTAGAAATGATGTGGTAATCTCGAGATGTTCTCATATTATTTTCCAATAATTACAGGTTCAAGTGTATGACTTGACCTACGCTGGGTGTAGTTATGCATCCATTCTAGCCCAGACAATGTCTTGATTGGGTTATGTTTGGACATGGGCTAATCCAATACCAACACGCACTACGGATGGATATCAGGCAAAGGTGGTTGTCCGTAAGATTGGAGACCCAATGACACGCCCAGTAGCGGTTAAACGTCGCCAAGCATACACCATGTCATCGTAGTTGTGAAGCAAAAGGAGGATGTATTAGTTAGAATGTTGGTCTACATTTGGGAGATCTCAGGCATTACATATCGGTGACCTACACTTCAGCCAATTTTTTACAAGACCGCAAGAGTGAACTTGTAGTGAAGTTGTAGTACAACTTGTAGCTGGATGTGACTTGTTTTAAATTATGCACTTTTTAAATTATGCAAGTTTGTATGGATGTGATATATACGAGACTTGTAATTATGCAAGTTTTTAATTATACAAGTTTGTATGGATGTGATATATATGTGACTTATTTTAAATTGTGTTTGTCAAGGTGGAATGAGAAATCAGAAAACAAAAAATAAGGTACCGAGAGCCACCATATTGGCGCCGGTAGAGTGACCATATTCTACCGAGCACCAAACTACCGCGTTCGGTAGAGTTGACGGCAGGGGCACCGCCGACGATGTTAGACGCTGGGGGAGGTAGACTCTACCGAGGGAGCCACGGAACCGAGGGTTGGGCTCGGTAGAGTGATCTCTACCGAGCTTTCTTTATGAGAGCTGCGCCGGTAGAGGGAGACTCTACCGAGCACTTTTCGTAGGGCGCTTGGTACACTGTGTGGCCCTCGGTGGAGGCCGTCTATGCGGTAGTGATTGGTTTGCATTATATTGGCAGTCGTCTTCCCTTGCAGCAGCAAATAGCAATCCGTGACCTCGGAGCATCCTTACTTATCTTATTTTATACAATAATAAATTAGATAAATATACTTTTGAACTATTACTTCCTAGGAGGTAGTTTGTCATGACCGTCCTGCTCTAACAATTGACTCCCGTTGCCGGAGTGAGGTGTAATCAAGAGCATGCGGCGGTCCAGTTGGTGCACATACACGCGCTGCCGCCATGTATGATGCAGGCCTTGCCGTTGCCGACCGTATTTACTCCACGGCTAGTCTACACTGCATAATCCACACGGCGCCCTTCGTGCTCTTGCTGTCAACGCACTTACGACCGATGAAACTCAATGAACGGCCCATAGTCATTTGGGGCCACCATAGCAGAGGCCGTCTCTATTATCCTCTCCTGGTTTTGTGGAACTAAAAGTGAGATTAACAAGATTTGCGAACATGGTTACTAACGTTTTGTCAAATGAATAAAAAACCAAATAAACTATGTAGATCTCAGAAACTAATGAACCTTTGTAGTAGAAAGCTTTTTTAATTTGAAATCATCTTGTTATGCAAAGCTACATTTGAACTAAATGACCTCGGATGGAAAAAAGTTCCTAAATATTAAATACCGTAGATCTCAAAAAGTTATAAAATATTGTAGTTGACAACTTTTTTATTTAAAACCATTTCGTAATGCAAAACAACATTTGAATGTCTCGAATTTGAAATTTAAATTTGCAAGACCTAACATGGAGAAAATCCATAAATAAAAATTTTAGATCTCGAAAAATCAATGAAACTTCGAATTGAATTCCTTTAGGGCCTGAAACAAGTAATTTACAATAGATTAGTACAATATTTCAGGAACCAAAATGTAATCTATATACCTCCAGCGGCGACGATACCTCCAGCGGCGACGATTTTAGCAAAAATACATGAAACAAGACTGCGGCTAGTGGTGGTGGATGGCTGGCCGGTGAGGGCCTCCTATTTTTTTCGCTATTTATTTGAAGTTTTTTTTTTGCCAAGTGTCTTTCTTTTGCCGCCGAATTTGCCACTCAATTTTTTGCTATGTGTTCTTTTTGTTGAGTGTGGTACTCGGCAAATCAGTTGTGTCTGGTAGGGATAAACATATAATAATAATAAAAAGATTACCCATAATATAGGTATACCATATAAAAATATAATTAAAAAAGGTCACCTATATTATTGGTATACCATATAAAAGTATAATTAAAACTAGAGCAATCATAATTAGTGGGCCTCATAAATGTTGTAATTTTTTTATGTAAAATTAGTTAAACTTGAAATGTCTACACTTTGTCTAAGAAAAATGGAATAACTACAATAGTAGTCTAAACATTTCACAATCCAACGAGTTAGCATAATGAAATTAATACGTATTGGATGTTTCTTCAACTGGCGTCCCAACGCGGCTCTGTGACTCCATGACCTTATCTGATCGGCATCGTTATCCCATCCCGTGACCAACCCCAAGCTCCACCTCCGTCCCCTAAAGGAGACCAGTACGACTGTTGTGGCACCGACGAGGTTGGTCAGTGCTTCTCCCCATCCCTTTGCCCCCGACCGCTCTGGATCTAAGCACTCACCATCTTCTAGATTTGAGTTCTGCTCCTCTTCCTCTAGACCTGAGGGACGTAGCGGTGGCTAAGCCAAGACCGGGCTCCATTTCCAGTCCGCATCGTATGAGCGAGCCAGCGCTTCCAAAGGCCCACGGAGGACAAACATTAAGGTCTAGCCTAACCCGACCTAAAAACCTAGCTTGATAGGTGTGGACCGCCACGCCTCATATATTCTGCTCGCCTAACTTTATTATCGATGTAGGTCTAACCCCCAAAAGCCACAAATGCTATGCGCCCGCCGCCTTCAGCATCCTTCTCAAGGGCAACGATGCTACTAGGTAGCAGCAGCTCGAAAAACCCGCCCACGCCCTCACTGGCAGTGCGTGCCTCCGCGGGTGGCGCTGCTCGAGCGCATGTAGCGGATGGGCTTCAAGGTCATGCATGCCTAGGGAGCTGTCTTACCAACCACCGGTGCAGTTTTTATAGTTTTTGAAGTTCCAATTTAAAAGTTCTTCTTGTTAAGCACAATACCACGGGCTGTGTTATCAACCACCGGTGCATTTTTTTAATATACTATAACCACGGCCCTTGGAGGTGATCTTATCGTCTTCTGTAAGCCCTGCACGGGCAAGGCATGGCACCAAATCGAATCACATATCAGTCAGCAATCCGAGAAACAAAGCAGATCCAAATTCTGACGAAAGGGATGAGTAACAGATGCCGTTGTACTGCCGGATCCGCACCAAAGGGAGAGGACGAAGCCAGCGGGTCGGTGCCAAGCAGCGGCATGCGGCCCTCGCGGGTGCAGCAGCGAAGCGCCGCGACCGAAGTCGCCCTCGAGCACGATGAAGCGCAGTGGGTCTACGCCTCCCGAGGACGGTGACCGTCACCAGGATGCGCACAGGGTCGCCTGGCCCTGTGGCGGCGCCCTGTCGGGGGGGCTCGACCTCCAGAGCGTCATCAGTAGCGTGGACGGCGCTGCGACGACCATCACCAACAGCGGCGGTGATCAATCAAAATCGCCTATCCTTACTTCCTCAGAGGACAAGGGAATACATGTAGATGTAGCGCGTGATTAGCACGGTGTTGTTGCGCATGTTCGTCGTGGGTCTCTTCCCGGCGGCCGTCCTCGACCAATTCCTTTTATCATGGGCGGGTGAAGACGCGAGTTCGGCACGCTGACGGTGTTCATCAAATATGAAGGCAACGAAACATGAAAGCAAATAGAAATATCTTTGCATGCAGTTTTCTGGTGTACATAAATATAGTAGGAAGGCAACGAAACAAGAAAGCAAAAAGAAATATCTCTGCATGCAGTTTTCTCGCGTACTAAATATAGTACTCCCTCCGTTCCACGATACTTGCAATACTTTGACTCATATAAACTGTGTTTGACCTCTCGCCTTATTCAACTTTTTTTTTAATAAATATTACCACTTTTGTTATGACTTATTACATCACTAAAGATTTTGTAATGACGTTTTGTTTGTTTTATAATTTACATAAAAAAATTTGAATAAAACGAAAGCAGTCAAACACGGTTTATATGAGTCAAAGAATTGCAAGTATTGTGGAAACCACTAGTAACGAATTGATTTTCCGAGCGGGGGCCATATCTTTTACGTGGCGGGCGCAACTTGAACCCGCCACGGAAAAGATATGGCCCCCGCTCGCCTGGCCGCTCCTTTTTACGTGGCGGGGCGCGTTGCGCGCGCCCGCCACGTAAAAGATGATCTTTGCGTGGCGGGCGCGCAACGCGCCCGCCACGTAAAAGATCTTAACCGTGGTGGGGCGTTGCAGGCGCGCCCGCCACGCGGCCTCGCTTCTTTGCGTGGCGGGCACGTTAGGGCGCCCGCCACGTAAAAGGCCGCAGCCTATAAATACCGGGCGGCCGCCCCTTCATCTTCTCCACGAACTTCCTGTTCCAACTCTTTGTGGGGGAGGTTTTAATCCAAAAAACCGACAAAACTTTGATTTGGGTGTTTTGGCTTTGATTTGGAGGAGGAGAAGACACTAATTGGTCGATTAATGCCTCTTTTGATCTTTCTTTCCCTCTTTTTCATCCCCTCTCCAAATCTAGAGACACATGAGGAGAGAGAAAATTGTCTTTTCTCTAGATCTAGATCTATGGTGGGACTTTTTCTTTTTTTTGGTTTGGAGGAGATAGAAAACCGCCTTTCTCTAGATCTAGATCTCTCGTGCAACTTCATCTTTTTTTTTTTTGGTTTTGGAGGAGAGAGAAAACCCGCCTTTCTCTAGATCTAGATTCTATGGTGGGACTTGTTCTCCTTTTTTTTTTTTTGGTTTGAGTATTATGTAACGGCACTAATTAAGCTTTTTGGAAGAGCAGGATCGATCGGGATGGAGATGCACCGAGCCCACCGGATGTATGAGATGAAGAGGGTTGATGACGAATACTTTGATGAGGTGAAGAAGTTTGTTGCTCGAGGCGGCGACACTGCCGAGATAATTCAACGTAGGCTGATCATCCGTCCGCGGCGCAAAATGCAAGAATCTGAAAGCGTTCTCGACACCCGCGGCGATCTCACCTAATCATGCATGGCTTCGCCGGTGACTATTTGGTCCGACTTTTCACGGCGAAGAAGTTCCACCTTCGATCCACCAAGTACAAAGTGCAGTCCCCCGGCCGATGCAAGCATCGTGCGAAAAGTCCACTAGCCGGTCCAATTCCATCAGATTTGTTCGAAACCACGGTACCGACGCCGACGATGACGGCGATGACGGTGGTGGTGGTGGTGGATGGGACGGCGCGGGGTGAGAATCCTATGACGCAGCCTCGAGGATGTCCGGGTTTTTGAAGATTTGGTCAACCGACTCGGTGAGGGCGACATTCTCGTTTGGGTGCCCGAGATGGTTGGAAAACTTCAAACGGATGAAGCGTGCGGCAGCAGTTGATCCTCTTTACAAAGACAGTCCGGAGGGTTGCCCGGCGCCGAGTTTTACCCCGAACTTGCGATGTTGAAGTCTCTCGCCATGGCTGGTCCGACACTAGCTTCAATGAGGTCATAAGTTACCCGGCCTCGACGTATCCATCGCCTAACAAGGTTCCCGCTAGCACATATCGCGCTAAGAAGTTGATCCGCCCAAAGGGCGATGAAAGTGAAGAAGTTCGATGCCTGCCCCAACCATCGTATCCTATATCGGGCGATCAAGACGAGAATTTGACCGCTTGTCCGCGACTGCGGGCGCTAGTCGATACAAGCGGAATGCCGGATGTCGCGTGGACGATGACGCCGGCGAGGAAACAGGACGGGCGAGAAAGAAGAAGAAGGGGGCGAAGAAAACCAGTGCGCGCCGCGAAGAAGATCATGTCAACGCGGGACGAGGAAGAGGAAGGTTACACGTAGAGGAAACGTCCAGCGCTGCCAATGTGGTACCTTCCGGTCATCGACGCCTGCGGGCTCTCTATGGGAACCCCGAGGATGCTAAGCACATGGCGTGGCATGCATCTAGCGATCGCGGTGAAGGATGACGGAATCTACGGCACCCTTCGGATGCTGGGCAGTGGCAAGACTTCGACGCCGCCTACCCCGACTTTGTAGAGGAGCCCAGAACGCTCGGGTTCGCATTGAGTACCGACGGAATGAACCCATTCGTGACTCGAAAGCAGCACGACGCACAAAGACGCGGGCCGGTCGCCCTCACCATGTACAATCTACCTCCACATCTTTGTCAAAAGCGCAGGTATGTTTTGCTCACCATGCTCATTTTCTCGACCGGCGCCCGGCAACGATATAGATGTGTTCCCGGAGCCGCTCATGGAGGAGATGGAGGTACCGTTTGATGATGGGGTCAAGATGTTTGATGCGCACCGCAAGGAGAAGTTCACTCTTTGTGCCATCATCTTTGTCACCATCACCGATTACCCCTACCTGTTTTCATTATCGGGGCAGATTAAAGGGAAGACCGCTGTGTAGCTTGCATTGAAGAAACCCGCTCCACTTACCCGAAGGGATCCAAAGCAAAACCGTGTACATGGAACACGTGACGCTTCCTCCGCAGCAAGCATAGGTACGAGAGATCCAAAAATGAATGTGTACTTTGACAACAAGGGCGAAGTCGAAACCTCACTAAGACCGACTAGTTATGGTCGAAGGTGTTTGACATGGTGAAGGACTTGGAGTGCGAAGTTTGGAAAGAAGAAGAAGAAGAAAGACGATGATAAGGAAGACGGCACCTCCAAGACAAAGAAGCGAAAGAGGGATAAACCGGAGGAAGGAGCGCCTCCAAAGTTCCTTTCAAGAAGAAGTCAATCTTCTTCAAGTATCTAAAGTACCGGAAGATACCGCATACACCCCACGCGATCGATCGATGCACCTTGAGAAAAATGTCTTCGAAAAGCGAGATCGGCCCTCGATGGATATCAAGACCAAGACGAAGGATGGTGTGAAGTCACGTCGAGGATCTTGTTGACATGGGCATCCGACCGAAATTCACGCTACACGGCTTCCGAACGGTAAAGTCGAACTCCCGTGTGCGGCCTACAACCTAACGAGAGACGAGAAGTTGGCTATGTGTCGGTTGATGCGGGGTATCAAGGTACCGACGGGTTTCTCTTCCAACATCAAGAGTCCGTATCCATGAAAGACCTCACAATGACGAACTTCAACGCCGCGACGATGCTCACATCATGCCGACGGTGTTCCTTCCAATTGTGATCAAAGTCGTTCGTCCAAAATACGGAAGATGGTGGTCACAAGGATTTCATACTTCTTTAACCAAATCAACCGTAAGGTAATTGCAAAAAGTAGATCGCCTTGGCCGAAAGAGTTCATCACGAAACAATGTGCCGATAGAGATGTGTTTCCCACCGTCATTCTTCGACATTATGCCACACCCGATGATGCACATGGTTGATCGATTGAACAACTGGGACCCGTGTACCTACAGCGATGTGGACCACCGAGCGACTAATGTCTACCCTCAATCGATTCAATCATAAACGCGCTTACCTGGAGGGCTCTATGATCGAGGCATACACAAGCCGAGGCCGTGAAACCGGGTGTGTGAAGTACATAAAAGATGGGAGGGCTATTGGGCTTCCAAGGCATCAACATGAAGGAAGAACCTCGGGGATGGGGTGCGCGGGCCGAAAAAGCACGCACCAACATACATAGGGACAAAGTGCTAGACGCCACTACAAGCATCCTTCATCAATTGGTGATCATGGACGATACGTGAAAAAGCACCTCAAAGAGCTCCGCCGTGCAAGTAGCAAGCGCAAGAACTGTCCGAATGATCGGGCGTAGAAGGAACACAAGAGCACTTTCCTCCAAAGTGGCTCCAAAAGCGTAACATTCCCCGTGAGATGATGCGTAGACCGTGGAAGAAGCTTGTGTCGGGGCCGCCCATGCAGGTCACCACGTGGCAAGGGTATGATGTCAACGGGTACAGGTTCCACACAAAAAGAAAAGGACAAGAAGAGTGCATCACAGAATAGCGGTGTTCGATATGAGGGCAGGAACAGCGCGGATGGGGAGAAGATGACATGCTTCGCACAAGTCGAAGAAATATGGGAACTTGACTACGGCGTAACCTGTGTAATCGTTTTCCGCTGCTGGGTCAAGCCTTCGCGCGTTCTAGTGGACGATTTTGGGCTAACCACCGTGAACCTTCAAAGTGTCCGTACAAAGATGATCGATGGGTGCTTAGATCGATGTCGCACAAGTAGCCTACTACATGAACGCTGAGAACAAAAATAGACATATTGTCGCGGGGTGAAAGCGGCGGATCGTGGGAGCCGATGGGGTCCGCAGTCCAAACATACAACAACTATGATGAGTTCAAGCTCTTTACAGATTTTCCAAAAAGATGAAGGCACCGGAGGACGAGAATCAATCCCGACAAGACTAAAATGATGCCATGGACCCGCCTCGATGGCTTAGAAGAAGACCACCAATGCACCAAAGCACCAAAATGATATGTAATTGCAAAGTTATTCGATGTAAACAATAGTCAAAAACAAATATCTCACACGAGTGTCGAAACTACAAGGGAGACTAGTGTTTTTTGAACTACACGTTTGTAACAATTTATCATGCAAAAATTACCTATATATGAAATATAGATCTTGATGAGTTATGAAGTTTCCGTATTCATGACTATTTGAAACTTGGGTGTCTAGGGCTTGAAATGTCGTCCGAATGTGTAAAAATTCAAATTTCAAATTTCGAAGCGTGAAAAGTTCGAAAAATGAAAAGTTGACACGCGGCGGGCATCCTAAGCATTTTATAAAAATTTATAACAATTTATAACAATTTATAACATTTCATAATAATTTATAACAATTTATAACATTTTATAATAATTTATAACAATTTATAACATTTTATAACAATTTATAACCACTTTTAACAATTTATAATAATACACGCTTGGAAGACTCTCGAATACGTAATTGATAGAACCATTCTAAGATTTTTTTACAATTTATAACCAATTTTTAGTTTTGTAAAACATTTAAAATCAATTTGTTCTAACTTAAGTTTTTTTTTTTCTTAAATTTTCTGAAAAATATTAACCGTGGCGGGCATCCTAATTCGCCCGCCACGCAAAATGTTAACCGTGGCGGGCATCCTAAGTCGCCCCGCCACGCAAAAATGTTAACCGTGGCGGGCATTCTAAGCGCCCGCCACGCATAAAATAGGCATGCTATATATAGTGGGGGCGTTCTCCAGATTTGCCTAAGTCCTTCGCCGGTTCGAAATCGACCCGAAGGGCTGCCCAAGTTTCGCGCGCCGCCGCCGCCGTTGTACCCTCGATCCGCCGGCCGGGCTGACCTCGCCTTCCCCGCCAGGCCGGCGCCCGGATCCGCCGCGACCGGCCACCGCACCAGGGGGGGCCGCGGCGGCGCGCTCCGCCACCGTCACTTTGCCGGCGTCAGCGCATCCGTCTCCGCCGCCGTCTCGCCACCGCCTCGTCCCCGCCCCGCCACCGCCACCGCCGCGGAACCCTAACTCCGTCTGGCGCGCCGCTTCCCCGTCCTCCGCCGCGCCACCGCCCCCGTCACCGCCACCGCCCCCGCCCCGCTCGGTCACCGCCGCGGAACCCTAACTCCGTCCGCCTCCGGTCGTCCGCGTCGGCCGTGGGTGGAACCTTAGCGCCGTGGTGTGCCTATCCGTGGTGCCGCCGTCCCCCGGACGTCCCCGTCCCTGCTCCATCTTCTTCTCCTCCGGTGGTGCCTGTCCGCCGGCGTGCCAGTACTCCATCTTCTCCTCAACACTGCTTCTAGATCCATTGAGCTGAGGTTTGAAATTTCATTGTTGCCAATTTTGCCTGTGATGCAACCCACTGTGAATTTTGGTTATGTGCGCTCAATTTTGCCTCGCCTCGTGATGCAACCCAATCCGAATTAATTGAGATAATTAGCGTCGTATGTGCCACTGCCTGTGATGCGATAGTGGATAATCTGAGCATTTGAGTGTATCCGCCACGGACTGTGATGCAAAATTGGATAATCTGAGCATATTTGTTTTTGATTTCTCTCAAAACTGACACTATGCAATTTCTTGTGATTCTGGAATGTTGCTTCTGTAATTTTCTTGCTAGATGCTATAAACTTGGTTAAATGCTTACATGTTGGGTCCCTATTTCACTTGTGTTCTTAGCTTATATGTTGAATCAATTAAACGGCCATGTGATTCCTATTTAGGACCCTATTTCACTGTCTAGACTAGGCTAAATGCTAGCCGTTGGTTGGTTGATACGTAGGCTGCCTTGGTTGATACTTAGCTGCCTTGCTTGACTAGTGCCTTGGTTGATACTTAGCTGTTGCTCCTCCTCACATGTCAATATTGTCCTATTTGTTGTCCTATTTGAGATGTTGCCTTAGATGCAAACTGCCATGTGATGCAAACCGAGCTTATTCCTTGCATTCCTTATCGCCTTGATTGGCCAAGCCACATTGGAACCATCAACTTGTCCTCTTGACCATAGGTACTTGTTTGAGCATATTTTTTATGCCCCTCGATGCCCCCGACTTAGCTATTTGTTGTCCATGAACTTGTCCATGCACTAGCTACCCCCGACTTATGTGTTGTCATTTGTTGCCTTAGCTACTGCTGTCCATGTTTAAACCGATTAGTCATGGGTTTTCCCCTTAATTCCATATATTTGTCAATGCTGCCTACTACTCTTTTTGTTTGAATTGATTGGCTTGGTTTGAAATTACCTCTCGCTCCCTATTTTTCATTTGGCTGTTGGAGATATATATGCAATGATGTGAATCCATTAGTCTTTGAGGCAAAGGGCATATATGCAATGAAATGAACTTAATTATTGGGGCCGAGGCAAATGGCTATGATGATTGAATGTCCCCCTATTTTGGAAGCTTCTAAACTAGGACGGCTTGTACAAAGCAACCGGTTTAGAAGCGATGTGATCACAAGGGGGCTATATCTCGAGCCAATCTTTTTATTTCTCTCTTTCCGCAATTTTGAATTACGCTTGTGTACTCCTCATATATACTATAGTACTAAAGCAAAGTAGCTATATATTTGTAGCTTGAAATGGCGAATGAACAAGAACAGCCTCGTATTGAAAAGGCGAATGAACAAGAACAGCCTCAATTTTGAATGGGAGACGCCTAGCGATAGCGATGGATGGAAGTGGCGACTACTCGTACTCCCGAGTACGCAAGCGGAGCCTCGTATAGCCCGTGTAAGGGTAGGAGGAAACGCATCGAGGAGGAAGAAGATCCTAATTTCAACCCGAGGGACGAAGCACCAAGCAAGAAGCGTCGGGTTAAGGAAGTACAGGCTGAACGGCTCGCCACCGCTCCCCCTCCACAAGCAGCTCGAGCAACAACCCCCTTCGTCCCACGGCCACCTCTTTCGTGCAAAGCAAAGGGAGACAAGCCGAAGCGGAGAAGGGGAGACCGTGGGAGGCGTAAGAAGATCAATGAGGTCCTTGTCATTCAAGAGTTGGGGCCGCTAGGGGAAGCCACCTTCGCTGCCCTCCCGAAGTCATCGCTGGCACAAAGACTCAGTGTCATGTTTCATGAAGGATAAGGTCTCCATTCTTATCGAAGACCGGAAAGTCGCCCCCAAGACCGACAAGTTATGGGTGTTTCGCGAGGTTTGAAACGGTTCCGGTATCCGCCAGGCGCCGATATGGAAAAGGTGCAAAGAAGATGTAAACTTCCTCGCAGAAGAAGCTTCCGAATCGGAAGTATAGGCTCAACGCAGACTTTTACAAGAAAGGACGCCTACCCTTCACCAAGTACAACATGATCTCGAAGAAGTATGGGAAGAGTTCGCAAAAGGCTAAACACGCCCCAAGCAAAGGCGAAGAGCGAGAAGTTCTCTCGAAGCTAGCCAAACGGAACAAACTTCTCCACTACTTGGGCAAGGTGTTGGGTACGCCGGACACAAACCGGCGTGGCGGGGGGAAGAAAAAAGACAGAAGCCGGAGAGCCAGGATCCGTATGAGGGTCGTGGATGAAAGGACCCGGGACTTCCTCTACACCCACAAGCCCAAGAAGCCAGAGGCCGAAGCCCGGATGAAGGAGGTCGAGAAGAAGGTCATAGAGGCCACTACGGCTAAGAACGGTTGGGACCCTCGAGATTCGGCTGGGACACGATCCGCCGACGGTGGCCTTGGGAAACTCCGAGCATCGCGGCCGCCGTCCGTGGCATGAGCTCCAGGAAGAGTTGGGCGACGGTGGGCTCGCGGGCGTCGATGCCCGCATCACACGAGGCGAGGTACAAGGAGGGTCTCGAGACAGAAGGGCGTGATGAGGCCTTGCAAAGCAAATGATCACACGCCCATCAAAGAGGCCCTCACGAGCAACGACCCCGTGATGGTCGAAGTCCCGAAGCGTATAACCGCAACGCCGGTATGCCGCTGCCACCCCAAAGAACCCCAAAGAAGACTCTCGGCGCTGGCCGACCGACAGGCCCCGTGGATGATATCACCGAAGAGACACCATGCAATATGTTGATACTCGTCGGCAAAGTTGGGCAAGAAAAAGGTAGTGGCCAAGGGGGTGGTATTTCCTCCCGGATCTTGCAAAGAGTACGGCGCACGAGATCCCTCTAGAATGTGTCAAGTCAACATTGGGTTCGTGGCGCCGTAACATGAAGACGGGGAGCTGGACTATCCCGGTCATAACGAGGTGAACACTCTAGGAGCCGCCGTGTTACAACGTGCCGCGGGTCGAAGGTGGACATTGAGCTGAATATGTCGACATTGACTCCACCTTCCTCCGCCAACAAAGAAGACAAAGAAGGACCCGAGCACGCCACCGACCCCTATGGTGACTCCTCCGACGATGATGAAGATGGTGGGGACGGCGGAGGCAACGACCCTCCCTCAAGGTTCCAAAGACCCCCGCTAAGGACCCAAGCATAAGACGAGCCTCGGGAGCCGACAACGAAGGAGCCAAGACCGAGGAGCCTAAGGAGGCGGCTGTTGACACTTGTTAACGATACTTTTAATTGTCAACTAAACATGGAAAAGAACTAAAATATAATTAGATAACCTTATTAGGGATTTATACTAATAATTTCCATGAGTTTTGGTAAAGTTGTGATTTGCAGGACTTAACGTAAAAAAAGCAGAGAGTTCGCGAGCCGCACGACTCACGCCGACGTAACGCAATCCAACTCCGAGAGAAGACCCTAGAAGGAACCGGACTAATCCCGACGTGAACGGAACTCGGCACCAAGAAATACATCATCTAGAAGACTCCGAAGCCACGACGCGACGAGACCCGGGATGGGGCCACCTCGGGCCGATCGCCCAATAATGGGGCCGATCGGCCTGGCTTGGCCGCCACTCCACCTCCGCTTCGGGAAGCTTCCTCCACCGCCTCTAAGACTCGATCAAAAACCGTTGTTTTAGGGTCGGTTTGATCCGAGGGCGTCGGTAGAAGCACGGATGGATCAAGATCAAACACCGGATTAGTACCGCACGCTTGCGGGCCGAAGGGACAGGAGGAGACCCATATATATAGACCCCTAGACCCCCGGCTTCAAACATCTCATCTCGGATCAACTCATCATCATATCGATCGATCGATCCAGCTCTAGTTGAAGGCATTAGCTCTAGTTCAAGAACTAGAATTAGAAGATTAGACAAGATGTAGAACTAGAAGCCCTAGATTAGAGTTGAGAGTAGAGCTTCAAGTTGAGAGAATTAGAGCGGTTGAGGCGGAGATGAAGGAAGGCCCGAGCCGCCGGCGCCTCCATCTTCTTCTTCCTCTGGAGTTGGTGCCATTGGAGCGCAACTCGAGATCTTGTGGATTGTTCAACTTCCATTCGAGTAAGTGATATTGTTTATATTATTCTTAAGGTTCGTATTTCTTTGATAAGATTACTTTGATTCTTGGTTGCTCTTGAGTTAAAGTTGTTAGATTAATGTAAGCGTGGTGCTTAGATTGACTAGCTTATTACGAATACCTTCTATAGGCCGGGTGAAGACTATGTCAAGGCTGATCGTGGTGGTGACAAGCCGCCATTGAGTCCTTTTGTTACGCCCGCCCCCGTTTATAGAAATCGTAGGAGCCCCTCAAGCGTTGTTAGCGTAGAACCCCTTTATTAAGAGTTTCTTCATGACAACCCCTCTTAAGAACAATGTTGCAAATGATTTACTTGAAGTGAGAACAAGACCTTCCTAATGGAACTCCTTACCTCTCTTTTAATCTAGTTATATAGCCACCGATTTAGCTATACACCTTGACATGCTCTCTCACCTTCTCCCCGTGGATTCGATATTTAAAGCCCTATTCCCGGGTGAAGTGCTCACCGTATCCGCTCGCTTATGGATTATCCATCATAATATTCCTGTAGGTTAACAAATACCAACAAGCATTTTCGGCGCCGTTCTTGGGAGAACGGTTTGAGACCACGTTGAAAAACTATAGCTAAATCTTGTACCATACTTTTATCTTTTTCTTTTTATTCTATTTTCTCATCTTTTTCTATCTTTGTGGGATCAATTGATTCCATATTTATCTATCTTATACTGCACCCTTAAGCCGGAAGCTCGCCACTAGAATCCTTAGATCTCATCCTTATATCCGCCATTAGCTACGCCTACGGTTGATCAAAATGATCATGAAGCAATACTTCTCGTGAGTGAGAAGCAGGATCATATCTTCTATGGTAGGAGTCTTTGCCGACATCATGAAAGTGTTGTGCGCATGATCATCATGCGAGTTTTTGGAGGAACCTTTTCTTTCCCTTTTTTTAGGCAAGGTTTGCTTTGGAACTCAGCGGTGAAACCCATATACTAGCATTCTTTATGACCACCCAAAGGAAGAAGAATCATCCTCCAAAAAAAAAAAAATAGAAGTTCCGATAGCTATATCACCCTCACTCCAATCCCAAGACTTAGCTATCTCCCCCCAAACCATCAATGCGCTAAAAACCTTTAAGGGGAGAATAAATTCAACCCTTGGATATCTCTTTAGACGATGAGTTTCATGAACTTCAAGCTTCACAAGAGACCATATATAATCCAAACCTCTTTTGAGATAATCTCTTAGAAAGCACCTTTATTGCTAATGCTAAGGACATTGAGGGAACCTCAAGGATGGCATATCTAATCATGCCATAGGAAGAGAGCAAAGCCATCACGAAGCCACTCCTGTCTCTCTCTTTCTATGTTCAAATTAGATAATTCTTTTTCGAACCCATCTTTAACCACATCCTTGAACCCAATGAACCCTCTTGTGCCCTTTTTCCTATGTCTCCTCACGATCCTAAAATATTATGAACGATCTAAGGAAGACCAAAAGGAGCACATTTTCTGGAGAACATCAATGAGCATAAAGACTACTTCATAAATGGAACTTTTCCACCTAGTTCATGCTCATTTGAAAACTCCTAAATTGATTGCCATCTCAATTCTTGCCGAACATGAGATCTCCAACCCCCTCATACTCTCTTTCTTAAAAATTTAGAAAGGGTGGTTGTTGATGAATTTTCCTACGGCTTGAAATTTTGAGATGGCAATATAAGGGAAACCACTTCATCATCTTGATTCATAAATTGAAAGTTTCCCAAGGACGAGCTTTTTGTCCTAAAACAAGCACTCTAGGGGGAATTACTATAAGTCTTAAATATATTACTATATACCCCTATGTCATGAGCATACAATTATAAAAATATTCCTTCGGGTATTCTTGTCACTAACCATGCCAGGTTTGGAGTAAAATGAAGGATGACAATACAAGGTATGTCCAACCAGTCATTATGCAACATTGAATTACATACATAGAAACATTTATTGTCGTGTTGCTACACTAGCTTGGTTGTCTTTTACTTTCATGCCATGCTCGGTCTATTAAAACACTCATCATGCTCTATCATCTATGTTTGAGTAAATCTCTATAATGCTTTCATGTCATCTTTTGTCTGCTTAGTATGCTAAGGTTTAGAATGAGTTCATATATCTCTTAAATGAAGCATGGTGCCTTGTTTAGGAGTAGATGATCTTTCTTCTAAAGGATTTTAAATTAAGCGTGGTGCTTAGGTTAGAACGCCTTCCTAAATCAAATTAGACGTGGTGTCTAGGTTGACTTTTGAACCATAGTAAACTATAGTAGATGTTGGTATATTTTTGGACTAACCCCTGCAGAAAAGAATAAACTTTGAAACAAACTTGGGGAAGGTCGAGATGAACTCACTAGAGATGGAGCAAGATACGAGAGAGAAGACGGATTCCCAATGAGCCAAGAAGAAGAAGAGTGACGAAGACAAGATCTACAATCAGAAGCACTCACTCATGGGGGAATTCATGGGTGATGGAAGCATCAAGGAGGGAGGCCAATTCCATTGAAGATAATTAAGCCATCCTCTTCCTCCTGACATGCACCTGTCACTCCACATGCCACTCAAGAAGAAGAGAAGGACCACTACAAGGTGTAATAGCGCCATCATATTCCAATAAAAAAAGGTAACACCTTGAGGTAAGTTGTCGTTAATTCCTCTTTACTATGGCATTCTCATAAATGAAAAGTCAAACATGCTAGAGTTATAGTTTCACATGATTCAATCTTGTTAACTCGACATGTTAGCTTTTTAGTTTCTAGCATCACTTTCTTGTTCGCCATTATTTTGCTAAAAATATTTATATGCTAGATTTATCTTCTCGATCTTACCACCCTTGTCATAAATGAACTTATACATTATCTTTATCTTGTTCAACGTGCCCACAAGGTTAGAGTAGAAGTAAATGAAATTTTGGTTCCTCGATGGTGTTTTCCCACCAACAGAGCCCATGCACTTGATCTCTACCTTATCTTTGCAAGCAGGACTCACTTTTGCGCAATAAGAGGAGAAGTCTTACTTCCCCAATTCCTACAAGTGGAAGTCCCCGACCTACAAATATGCACACTAAACAAGACGCCGCCACCGCCATCATCCAATCTTCCTTCAAGCAAAATTGAATCGTGAAGAACATGGGCAACGCCATCACCAAGTGGCTATTAAGATTAGATGATGCACTTGAGGAGTGACCAAGGAAGACCAAAGTGAGCACGACATAATCTGGAGGTGTAGACCACTTGACAAGAGTAATGGGTCAACATCATCCCCATACTCCATCAAGAGGGCCTTACACCACCATTATTGCCTACCTCACCACAAGACCCAAGAAGAACAAGACGGGAGACGCCGCTAAAAATCACAAGACCGCTTGGAACGGAGTTGACGAACAAGGAAGGCATTAAGAAAGATTAAAGAAGTTCGCCGGCCCCGACCAACCGAACACTCAAAGACTGCCACTCCAAGAAAGGTCTCCTCCGGCAGCGACATGGAAAAAGAAAGAAGCATCACCTAATCAAGAGGACGTCAAGAGTACACCTTCGGAAGACCTACCACTACCCGCGTCATCAAGCGAACAAACACCATCTCCATCGGGCCACCTCATCTACGCCACTCGCCGAGATCATTAAAGGCACCATTTCGCATACACGACATTCCGGACGAGATGCCATCGATGACGCGACGCCATGGGAGTAAGTACTCAAAACTCTCGCGAGAGGTAACTCGGTATTTATCTGCATATTTATTTTCTACACGGCATATTTAAATTAGCATATTTCCTTTTAGCATATTTACTTTCCTACACCCGCATAAAAAAATCATAAAAAAATATGTTTACTATTTTTACGCATCGTTTCTTTAAAAGCCCCATGCAAGTACTCCTTGCTGTGGTGGCATAAAAATAAAAACCCAAAAATATTGCATTCATATGTTTTTGCATCATCATCCATTTTGCATAGAAAAATTCCTAAAAATATGTGGGCACATGAAGGTCCACGCGTTCGTAAAAATCCAAAAATATGTGAGCACATGAAGGCTCACAATATGTTCCTAGAATTTGTTCCTTCGGGTATATGCGGAATTAATATTTTTGCAGGAGAACATGTAAGGAGAATCCGAAGACGAACGAGTTCCAAGGATGAACGAAAAAGACTACTTCAAGATCCAAATTTTAGGGAAGAGCAACCCCAATTATTACGATAAGTATTGCTACTTTACCTTTTTTTTAATATTAGCTAGTTATTATATATGAGTTAATGAGTCTTAGCATGTGAGTTATAAAAGTTAGTTCGATTAATTCGGTTAGTTTGGTTTAGTTAAAATTAGTTTACTTTTAAATATTAGGGTTTATATAATAAAGTGCTCTTATGGAAGTCATCCACAAGTTGAGTCAATTATTTTCCATATATTTCTGGATATGTTTTTGTCTCCACCATGCTTTGTATGCAAGATAACAGAAAAAATAAGTGTGGGGAGATCCTCGACGACCAAACAGAATTCTTCGCAATCAAAATCAAGAAATTGAACCAAGACGGAACCATCGACTTCGCACGACGAACCGCGCCCGACACGCGGTCTAGTGGGAGGCCGACCGCCCATATATCGTGCCGACCGCCCCCGCCTCGGCCCCCCTTTCAGGCCCGGCTTCGCCCACCGCTCGGTTTGCTTCCTAAAACTTTTCAATTTTCGCAAATCACTTTTCGTTCGAATTAAAAATAACTCTTTTCTCGTTATGGTATGCTTTCCTATAAAAAAAAAAAAGATGTCTTGTTAACCCATGAACAAAGTTTTGCATGATTAAATTCCTACATATACCCGCCACTTGTTGGGATGCTTTAATTGCTTAAAACATGAGAAAGAATAAAGTTAGAATAATGAGATCCTCTTTCTTGTATCTTGTCCTTGGAGAGTTATTTATTTCAAAATATTAAAATCATTAGTTATACTTCTCCTTTGTGATTAAATGATACATCCCAAGAGAGCCGTAGCAATCATTAAAGATATATCTAATTAATTGTTGCTTTCTTTGTGTTGAGCTTTGTCAAAACCACGACCCATGTTGAAAGTTGTCTAAAGTCTAAGATCAAGATCACGCACCTTCGCTTTCACTAAAGTATCCATGCTCTAAAAGTTTTAATCTCTATCTCCCATAATTTTAATTGTTGAAAAAGGTACAGCTATAAAAAAAAAGCCAAATGTTGAAAAAAAAAATTCTAAGAGTGGAGAGAAAAGTGAGAGAGAGGAGAAAATGAGCAAGTGTTCTACGGGTCAGGAAGAACCCCCTCTCTAAGAAAAGAAAAAGGCAAAAATAAAGAGAAGAATAATGGACAAGTGTCCGAGGGTGAGTAGGGCCCACTTCTCTAATAATTGAGAGAGTAAAAATGGACAAGTGTCCGAGGGTGAGTAGAACCCACCTCTCCACTAAATAGCTGGTTACCTCGCTGAAAAAAAAAAATAAATATAAATCTTTGAAAAAAAGGAGATAGAAAGATTTTCAACTAGAAAGAGCAAAGTGGTAATAATAATCTTGATTCACATGCACATCTTGATCTATGACTTATGACATCTATCTCCATGGATCCATAGTTGACTTAGCAATAAATACAAGGTAAGTGTGCTACATGTTCTTGAGCTCCACATATGATATAATAAATGAACTGCTGGGAGGATATAATATATTTTGAGAGACTTGAGAGTGTCACAAAGGAGTAAGTATAGCTATGCTTTCTTTTCAAAACTTATGCAAAATCTCTCCAAGTGACTTGGTTTAAGAATTTAAGGTGATCTGTTTCTAACCATTTCATGCTCAGATATCCCAAAGTGCAGGTATGACCATGGAGTATAATTATGATCCATTCTTTTGTCTCTACGGTTACATTAAAGTTAGACCATCCTTTTTATCGAGGACGAGTAAAAGCCTAAGTGTGGGGGAGTTTGTTGACACTTGTTAACGTATACTTTTAATTGTCAACTAAACATGGAAAAGAACTAAAATATAATTAGATAACCTTATTAGGATTTATACTAATAATTTCCATGAGTTTTGGTAAAGTTGTGATTTGCGGGGACTTAAGAAAAACAAATAGAGTTCGCGAGCCCGCACGACTCTACGCCGACGTAACGCAATCCAACTCCGAGAGAAGACCCTAGAAGGAACCGGACTAATCCCGACGCGTGAACGGAACTCGGCACCAAGAAATACATCATCTAGAAGACTCCAGAAGCCACGACGCGCGACGAGACCCAGGATGGGGCCCACCCTGGGCCGATCGCCCAATAATGGGGCCGATCGGCCCGGCTTGGCCGCCACTCCACCTCCGCTTCGGGAAGCTTCCTCCACCGCCTCTAAGACTCGATCAAAACCGTTGTTTCGCGGTCGGTTTGATCCGAGGGCGTCGGTAGAAGCACGGATGGATCAAGATCAAACACCGGATTAGTACCGCGACGTGCCGGGGCTGAAGGGACGGGGAGGAGACCCATATATATAGACCCCTAGACCCCCCGGCTTCAAACATCTCATCTCAGATCAACTCATCATCATATCAGATCAGATCAGATCCAGCTCTAGTTGAAGGCATTAGCTCTAGTTCAAGAACTAGAATTAGAAGATTAGACAAGATGTAGAACTAGAAGCCCTAGATTAGAGTTGAGAGTAGAGCTTCAAGTTGAGAGAATTAGAGCGCGGTTGAGGCGGAGATGAAGGAAGGCCCTGAGTCGCTGTCGGGCCGCCTTCTTCTTCTTCCTCCGGAGTTGGTGCCATTGGAGCGCAACTCGAGATCTTGTGGATTGTTCAACTTCCATTCGAGTAAGTGATATTGTTTATATTATTCTTAAGGTTCGTATTTCTTTGATAAGATTACTTTGATTCTTGGTTGCTCTTGAGTTAAAGTTGTTAGATTAATGTAAGCGTGGTGCTTAGATTGACTAGCTTATTACGAATACCTTCTATAGGCCGGGGTGAAGACTATGTCAAGGTGATCGTGGTGGTGACAGCCAGCCATTGAGTCCTTTGTTACGCCGCCCCGTTTATAGAAATCGTAGGGAGCCCTAGCGTTGTTAGCGTAGAACCCCTTTATTAAGAGTTTCTTCATGACAACCCCTCTTAAGAACAATGTTGCAAATGATTTACTTGAAGTGAGAACAAGACCTTCCTAATGGAACTCCTTACCTCTCTTTTAATCTAGTTATATAGCCACTCTGGATTTAGCTATACACCTTGACATGCTCTCTCACCTTCTCCCTGTGGATTCGATATTTAAAGCCCTATTCCCGGGTGAAGTGCTCACCGGTATCCGCTCGCTATGGATTATCCATCATAATATTCCCGTAGGTTAACAAATACCAACAATGGCAGTACTGACAGCAGGCACCCGAGGAGCCTAAGGAGCCGACACTTCAAGAGCCGGCACCTCGGGCGCCAAGCAACTCAGAGCCGACACCTCGGGCTCCGGAGCCGTCACATGAGGAGCAGCCGATATACGAGGAAGCAATCGGCAAAAAACACGCTGCCAAGTCCCTCGAGGCGAGAGTAGGGGAGCGAGACACCCGCCTACACTCAAGGCCTCCAATGGACAACACCTCAAGCGCCGGGGAAGCGTAAAGGAGCTCGACCTAGCAAACGCCCCCAGCATCAAGAAGCACACATTCGATAAAGAGGAGGTCGCAGCACCCGAAAGTACCCGCTACCCAGAGGCCCAAAGAAATAGATATTCGATCCAAAAGGTATGCACCGCTGAAACAACGAGTTGTAATAAGTTATTAGCTACTCCTTTTCGCAACCCTAGGTAATTAACATTTGTACCGCCGCTTTTGCAGGCCAAAATCCCCACCTTATAAGGGGTTTGTCACGGATGAATGCCCCGGCTCGCTCGAGTTTGGGAAGTTCATGATCCCAAAGGCCCAGCTCATCGATGCCGCAGGACCGGGAGACTCGGAGGTTCCATGCATGGTACATGGAGTGCGCAAAGCGTGGATTGTATAGCTTCAGTGTCCTTCTTCCTAAGGAGTGCTTCCACTACCCCGCCGAGCCCAGTTCACGATTACATTCGATGACATGTCGAGACTACCGCCGTCGACAGGGACATTGACGCCGCCCAAGTCACCTTGTAGGTTGTGCGCCGATGCAGCCCGGTTAAACACCGGTGTTCTTTACCTCTCTCCATGGCACATCCGTGAGAGACAGATCGCCGGTTATAAGCTAAGAGCGGACCATCCCGACTGGTCAACTTGACGGACGAGGAAAGACAGTAAGATCCGGGATAAGAATGAAAGAGCTAAGAAGTTGGAGGTAGCGTATCACGTCATATCGCTGATGAAAAGGTCAAGGAAAAATGGGCCTCGATGTATTCTGGCGCCTTACCAATATGGAATCGGGATGGTAGGACATTGGATCTGTTTCATGATCTTTCCTCAGGACGGGAGGGCCGTTATCTTTGACTCACTACGAGGCACGAACCCGCTCGGCTACCAACAATTCGAAAAAATCTTGAGATTGTAAGTGATCGATGAACTCCTTATGCAATTATATACTAGAGTCGAATATCATATATCGTTGACAATATAGTGCATTTCGTACAGCGCTTACAAAAAATACTTGAAGGATCCGAACTGCTGGGATCGTCGATCCGAGAAGTGTAAGGAGCGCAATGGAGATAGACTCAAAATCAAGCGATATTTCCCGGTACGTAAATGAAACATAGTTTTTCTTAGTACGACTACCTTGCTATAGCTTCGATATTACTAATAACACTGGTTTATTGTGTGCAGTGCCTCAAACAACCAGACGGATCAAACTTGTGTGGATTCTTCGTCTGTGAGTACCTCCGGGCCTGCAGAAGGTACAAATCCAGCTACCGACAGCTCAAGGACGCAAGGAACACGTTCACAGGGGTGATACAAAGGGCAACCGACGAGATGCGGTTCAGGCGCACAGTATCAGACATCTGCAAGTTCGTTCTAGACATGGTAGTTCACGAAAATCAGCCGTACTTCAATCGGGACAGTGAGCTGGGGCTGTCTTTAGAGTTTGGGCCGCTAAGGAGATGGGAAGAGCTAGGTCTTACGGACTATCTTCATCCAGTCAACATATAGCTCGCAATGTTTGTACGAATATGTTGTAATTGAAACTAGTACATGTTGGATATGAACTAATGGATCGATCGATCGATCGGTAAAACTTGTATATATGAATCGATGTATATATATGTATATATGATGTATATTAGAGTACATGTCTGTGTTATATATATGTGTGTATGAATTGATACATGTGTATATATATGTATATGTGTATATATATATATATATATATATATATATATATATATATATATATATATATAGGAGAGTATAGTCTGTAGCTAGCTACAAAATACCATATTTTGTAGCCAGGCCAACCGACTGCACCCTTGTGTCCATCCGATGGAGCCAAGCCAACCCAAAAGCGTTACTGGTTTCCACTTCCTCCGGCTGCATGCATGCAGGTCAACGCTGGAGGTAATTTCGCTAATTAATGACGCTAGATAATTATTGTATTTCCTTTCACGGCTACACACGGTGTCCGCTGTGTTTCCGTAAACAACGCAGGCGCTTCAATTTGTCCAGTTTCACGCAAATGCTTCTCGTTACGATAATAGAGTATACGTTGTCCACAAAACAGTAGGAAAGATATTCTAGTTACTATAATTAGCACTAGTTAGTAGTTACTATAATAGCACTAGTTACTATAATTAGCACCGAAATGTTCCATGCTCACGAAAAACAAGTAAATAAGATACTCTAGTTACTATAATTAGCACCCAAATATTCGAGGTACACTCAAAATTTTTTTTTACAATAATTAGTTACGATAATTAGCACGAAAAACGAGTTTGAGATTGCAAACTATCACATTAAAAAATACTAAATTACGAGAATGCATGCATGACTTGTGAGAAAATCCAATTTATGCTCAACTAATTACGATAATTCAGAGTTTGTCAAGATGATGGTAACTACTCAGGATGGAGTTTGTCCAGCTGCACTCAAATGTTCTCGTTACGATAATTAGCATGCGAATTTACCACAAATTGATGTCAAATGGTTCCTTTAACTGGTTACTTAACATGTCAAATGTGGGTTTTCTCATACGAGTTACTGTAATATCGAGATATTTTTACTGTAAAAATAGTTAAGATATTTCGGGTGGCAAATGCAAGAGGAGAAGTTCTATTTTGGCTCCTGAGGTTTGAAAGGCACAATTACGACAAGTATAACACATCTAAAGAATTACTGTGACCACTACACGTGTGCTTGCCATTTCGTCGTAAGAAAATCCATGTGTTTCTGTTACGAGAATGGTGTTGGCAATGAACAAGAATGCATGTATACAGAGGGCGGCGCTGGGAATGATGCAGACGCAGAGGTCGCGCGCGCCATCGGCCAACATCTCAGGAGCGCCGTTCTTTCCGAGCCCGGTCGAGGCCCCTCGCCTGAGCAACGAGAAGGGTGGAGCCGGAGGGGATGCCGCCGATCTCACGTGTACTGTCAAGTTGGAGAAGGAGCGACCAATGTGTGGATGTGAGGACCTGTCGCTGCCGTACGTCGGGGTGCAGGGTCCGCCGCGCCGGACCGGGGAAGGTGACGGTGCACCAAAGCAGTGCCAGCTCAACGTCGGGAAGAAGATTGGTGCCAGCTCAACGCTGGGAAGAAGATTGGCAGGAGATCGGCTGCCGGAGCGTTGGCTGCGTTCAGCAAGGACGGCCCCCTGCCGGCGGCCGCGACTCGCGACTACCTCGGATCCTCCAGGAGATTCGCTCTGGCGCAGGGGAGGATTAACCTGTCAGCAACGTAAGCGCAGAACAAACAACGTGGGGCTCGGTCTCGAGGCGCGGCAAGAGACAACCTGTCGTGTCGCGGAGAGGTGATGAAGGCGATGTCGCCGCCAGGACGAAGCTGTTGGCCCGCCGTGGTGATGAAGGCCACCGCGACCTCTGTCGAGACGAGATCCATCACTGCCGAGGCCGCCGTCGGCCAGGAAAGGAGCTGCTCGCCGAAGGAGAAGAGCTCGCCGCCGTCGCCGTGTCCCTGCGTGCGCCTCGTCGCTGGCGAGCCGACGGACGTCCATGGTTTCGATACGTGCTCCACCGGCCTAAGAAGGCCATACACTAGGGACGTCGGTGCAATCCACGACCATCCCGCCGGAGCCGACGACGTACGCAAGCAAACTTCCCGCCGGTCAGACGCAGGTACAGCGAGCGCCCGTACGCTCGTTCCGTCGGACATCGGACGGGATCAGCCAGGCGGAGGACGAAGCGACTAGAAGGGCAAGGTGGTTTTGTGGTCAGGAAGCACGCTAGCGGTGTTTAGGGCGGTAATTTAGCTTGCGCCAGCAGATTTGGAAGGCCAATTATTGCCAGCTAAAAAATTGACACACGCATGCGGGTTGGGTGGGTGCCGGTCATACACCTGCTTTAATTACGCATGGGCCTAATGACGCATGCATGGCAAACTAGCGGGCAAAAAAAAGGTGCGCTGGTTACACAAAAACTGGTGCGCCCGGTGACCCGGCTACAAAATCAGTTATTCTGTAGCTAGCTATGGAGTAATAGTTCTATATATATATATATATATATATATATATATATGTATGTATATATATACATATATATATATTGGTATTTTATTTTTAAAAAAATTGACGCCGTGGTGGGCAACATAACGCGCCCGCCACGTCTTCAAATATTTTACGTGGCGGGCACGGCCGCCCGCCACGTAAAAGGCCACGATTATCCGTGACCTTTCGTTAGTGACGGGCAGCCGCGTGCCCGCCACTAACGCCGTTTTGCCCGCCACAAATATAGTTTTGGGTACTAGTGAATGGAGGGAGTATCTGCAAGGAGACGCCAAGATGACTGATTTGCATTTGCATGCATGCGATCGGACGTGGGCTAGTTTTTAGGCATGAAGTGCCGATGATTGCGCGCGTACGATGACGGGCCAGGCGGAGCGATGACACTTTCGATCCTGATCGTTGAATCGTGAATGAGTAATGAGAGAGACGCTTGAGAAGCAATCTAGGTGGTTCATTTGAATGGATTTGAACCCAGGGAACTTGGTGCAGTTTTTTTTATAATACTATAATATGCATGTGGCTAAGCCAAGACCGGGCTCCATTTCCAGTCCGGCACTCTATGAGCGAGCCAGCGCTTCCAAAGGCCCACGGAGCACAAACATTAAAGTCTAGCCTAACCCGACCTAAAAACCTAGCTTGATAGGTGTGGACCGCCACGCCTCATATATTACGCTCGCCTAACTTTGTTACCGACGTAGGACTAACCCCCAAAAGCCACAAATGCTATGCGCCCGCCGCCTTCAAAGATCCTTCTCAAGGGCGACGATGCTACTAGGTAGCAGCAGCTTGAAAACCCATCCACGCCCCTCACCGGTAGTGCGTGCCTCCGCGGCCGTGCGCTGCTCGAGCGCGTGTAGCGGATGGCCTTCAAGGTCATGCATGCTTAGGGAGCTGCCTTACCAACCACCGGTGCAGTTTTTATAGTTTTTATAAGTACCGCCTCCCGGTCCGCAATTGAACTCGCCCTTCCACCACGAGGACCGCCGGAGTCCGGAACACACCGTGCTCCTCTCTGTCCCTCCTCTCTCCACCAACTCCTCTCTCCATCTTGATTGCCCCCAAATCGGGATTTCAAGGCCGCCGGCGGAGCTCCGACTAGGTCAAGGCGTTCCCAGAGATAGGGCAGCTCTGGAGTACCCATAGTGAGTCGGTGAGTTTCCTCACAATGCCCCCTTGTGTTTGCCACCTCTCGTTCCCTTCTTACCTCCCTGTGATGCGCTGACGACGAACACCACAAGCCGCCGAGTCGCCATGGCCGACGGGCACCCTTCGTTAGGGCGAGATAAGTGCTAAGCACCATGCCTACCAGTCCCTCGACACCTCGCGCTTACGACACACCACATACGGGGAAGGTCACAACCTCGATGGACGTTTCTGTACGTCGCCGACGCCGCCGAGCGCCGCTCGGTCACGCCGCCGTCGTAATCTAGAGACCCACCGCCGTCACCATGCCGACCAACGTGACCTAGGAGCCAAGGCGACCCCAAGGACGCCCTCACGGCGAGCCCCGAGTGGTGGAACTCCGGTGAGAAGTCCGGCGAAGCGCCGCCATCCCGGATGGACGAAAATGCCGTTCCACGTCGTCGTTACGGCGTTGGAGATGACCTAGTGGGAAGCCAACGCGTGGCAACGACGGCGACGGCGTCATCTTGCTAAGTCAGTCGGACCCACGGGCCACCACATCGCCACGTCAGTCCATGTGGCACCCAAGGGGCCCATTAGTCAGAGGTACAACGCGTCCACATAGAGCTGGGTACGCTTAGTTAAATGCTAGGTCCACCCGATAAACGTACACAGGGTTTTAGAAAGTATAGTTCCCATGTCAGAAAAATTCCTAGAAAATTTGTAAATTCATGATTTGATTTATAGAATTTTATCATGTAATTAGTTCCAAATTTATTTCATGATAAAATTATAATATAATATTACCCTAATTAATAAATTAGGAATTAATATTAGAAAATCCATAATTCATGCATTTCACCTCCGTTTCGCGTGAAACGACTTCCATAGTTTATCTAAAATCTAGATCTATGCAACTAACATATTACCACCATAATGTTCTATGCTTGTTTTTTGTGCTATAGTTCAAGCTAGGTTTTATCGCCCGACGCGAGGTAGTTTCGACCTTCGGATTAGAGGTTTCCCCCGAAGTATGCTAGAGACGTTCGACGCCGTGCCGATCAGTAAGAACATCCCAGGCAAGTCCTTACCCCCCCCACACACACACACACAATCATGACCTTAATTAAATAATGATGATGATATAAGATCTCAAGTTCATGGGCTATTATCGAATGCGATGATGTATGAGATGATGTTGAGCGGATGTTGTGTGATCTTCCGCAATGCTATGTGCTTGAAGTTTATGAGGAGCTGCGTGCTCGATAGTATTGAGGGGCTAGGTTCCCAGATGTTGATGAGATGTGGAAAGCATACAATAATAGACATGATGCTCACCTGTGATAATTTGACTAGTATAGAGTGGTGTGAGCCTGATAACGTAGCTATGGAGCTAAGTCAGATGACGTACTCATCCACGTTATCTACACTCATACGTTTATAATTAAGAGTAAGATGAGATCGCCTAATGAACCCTAACCAACAAAAGAGGTGGGTGATAGTAATTCATAGTGAGATGGATTACCACGGGAATCGCCGTGGTGGGATTCCTGCGGAGAGATACTCGCCTCCCTAAGGACTGGTTCATAGACCTTCTACCTACTGTGATATTACGTACAGCCACACACCGGGATGGTGCGGCTTTATTCACACCCCGTTAGGTTGCGGTATAATTTCGATCCTAGGTGGCCGGCGCAGGCAAGGATCTATCGGGAGCAGACATGGGAAAGTGGCCCCATGGTCTGGGGTTGGCGTGAGGAAAGTGGCCTCACGTAAACAATTGAGATATTGATTATGTGAATTATGAATTATGAATTATTGAACGGGGAAAGTGGCCCTAGAATTGTTGGAAGGGGAAAGTGGCCCCAATGCTGTGTGCTAGTGGGATGCTGTGTGACCTTCCCACTTCCACCCCCCCGAGAAATCTTGGTTGGATTATACCAATACACCTAGGGTAGCACCCAAGAGGGTACGGATCTCGTGAGGCCTGTCACAACCAAACCGGATGGGGAAGACTGTGCCTATTGTGTGGGGAAATTGTACAACCTCTGCAGAGTTACATAAATCTATTCGAATAGCCACGTCTTTGGAATTGGCGAATGCTAGGCCCGAACATCTATGATTAGATTTAACTAACCTTTGGTGATAATGTGAAGGTGATGATATGAGATAACCCGGGAACTAGCGAGACCAGTTTTAGAGACTCGCTAGGGCCCAAAACCCTTAATTTACCAAACCACCCCCCTGGTTTGGACTTGCCGAGCACGCTTGTACTCACCCCTCCTGTTTTTTACAGATATCGGCACATCCGAAGGTAAGATCGTTGTCAAGGTAGATGATCAACATTCGTAGAAGTTCGCGAGGCGTTTGCTTAGAAGGAAGACGTAGATGCCCCGGGTTTCCATCCGTGCTCAAGTTGCCTGTGGAGTATGAGGCAACAACCATAGTTAATCCACCGCTTTCGGTTGGCTAACCCTAATGAATGTATTTGTGCATGATCCTGGCGCAAATACGTGAGGTTAACGACCCATTAAAAGTGGGGCGTGACGATTGGGCCTCATAAATGTTGTAATTTTATTATGTAAAATTAGTTAAACTTGAAATGTCTACACTTTGTCTAAGAAAAATGGAATAACTACAATAGTAGTCTAAACATTTCACAATCCAACGAGTTAGCATAATGAAATTAATACGTATTGGATGTTTCTTCAATCGGCGCCCCAACGCTGCTCGTGACTCCATGACCTTATCGACGCAAGCATCGTTATCCCATCCCGTGACCAACCCCAAGCTCCACCTCCGGCCCCTAAAGGAGACCAAGACGATCGTTGTGGCACCGACGAGGTTGGTCGGTGCTTCTCCCCATCCCCTTTGCCCCGACCGCCTCGGATCTAAGCACTCACCATCTTCTAGATTTGAGTTTTGCTCCTCTTCCTCTAGACCGAGGGGACGAAGCGGTGGCTAAGCCAAGACCGGGCTCCATTTCGGTCCGCACCGTATGAGCGAGCCGCTTCCAAAGGCCCACGGAGGACAAACATTAAGGTCTAGCCTAACCCGACCTAAAAACCTAGCTTGATAGGTGTGGACCGCCACGCCTCATATATTACGCCGCCTAACTTTATTATCGATGTAGGACTAACCCCCAAAAGCCACAAATGCTATGCGCTGCCGCCTTCAAAGATCCTTCTCAAGGGCGACGATGCTACTAGGTAGCAGCAGCTCGAAAACCCGTCCACGTCCTCACTGGCGGGTGCGTGCCTCCACGTCGCTGTGGCTGCTCGAGCGTGTAGCGGATGGGCTTCAAGGTCATGCATGCCTAGGGAGCTGTCTTACCAACCACCGGTGCAGTTTTTATAGTTTTTGAAGTTCCAATTTAAAAGTTCTTCTTGTTAAGCACAATACCACGGGCTGTGTTATCAACCACCGGTGCATTTTTTAATATACTATAACCACGGCCCTTGAAGGTGATCTTATCGTTTTCTCGTAAGCCCCGCACGGGCAAGGCATGGCACCAAATCGAATCACACATCGGGCCGCCAATCCGAGAAACAAAGCGGCATCCAAATTCGGACGAAAGGGATGAGTGTTGACACATGTTAACGTATACTTTTAATTGTCAACTAAACATGGAAAAAGACTAAGATATAATTAGATAACCTTATTAGGGGTTTATACTAATGATTTCCATGAGTTTTGGTAAAGTTGTGATTTGCGAGGACTTAAGAAAAAAACGGTTGAGAATTGACGTGTCATAACGCAACGCAATCCAACCTCGAAACAAGTCTAGAAGGCTCGAATACACCCGACGTGAACGAAACTTGACACCAAAGAAAACATCATCTAGAAGACTCGAAGCCACGACGCATCGTGGGGCCCGAGAGTGGAGCCCACCCCGGGCCGATCGCCCAATAATCGGGCCGATCGGCCCGGGCTTAGCCGAATCAAGTTGTCCCTCGTTTTAACGTTCCTCCACCGCCTCTAAGACGCAATCTAATCCGGTCGTTTGATGTCGGTTTAATCCGGCGTCGGTTAAGCACGAGATGCATAAAGGTTTAGTACCATATTGCTTGCTAAAGGTGGAGGGAGGCCGGAGACCCCTATATATGTAACCCTAAACCCCTAGGAGCCAGGTAACCCGATTGACTTGAGAGTTGTCCCATGAATGGATGGCCTCTCGTTAATATTAGAGAATTAGGATTAGATATTACAATGTAGTAGAATAGATCTACTAGAGAGTTAGGGGGAGAGCGGAGCTGCGTTCGGTTCGGAGAAGTCTTCGTTTGGTATGTCTTTGTATCTTTTCATTGTAAGACTTATGCTTTAATATATTTATCTTCTCTAGTTACTTGTATGCCTTTCATTTATTGATTAGAATATAGTTGTTATATATCTGCATGGGATCTTCGCCGCGCATCGAGTGCTTTAGTTATAAATTGTGACTAGAGTAGTAATTAATAGTGTAGCGTGGTGTCTAGACTAGAGGTTACCTTAGATTGCACCCAGTCCACGGATAGTTGTGGTAGCCCTGTGTAGTGGTGGTCCCCGACGCCGGCGGCGTATTCCACCACGTTCGGATTGGTGTTGTAGGACCGTAGTCGGAGCTTCCTAGCCCCCTTCTCATCCCTTTCCGCGGCTAGTGTTCTCGATGTCCCGAAGTGCTCTTATATGATCGCTATACCTTTTCATGCTTCAGTTATCATAGAACCAAAGTACTAAAGAAGAATACAGGAACCTAGATCTCTCCCGTTGTCCTCTCGACCTAGCTATCTATTCTATATTATAATATTCTCCGGGTTATGTGCCATTAATTATATATCTTATTAAATATCATTTACCCCCTCACTTTAGTTTAGTTGGTATAATAAGTTAGTAGATACATGATGGTAATTTATCATAGTCTTTACCCTTGCTTCCCCGTGGAAAATATAAATAACGATACTACGGAATACTCCCGGGTAAAAGCTACAATGGTATATGTTAAAGGCGCTTGCGGAATCCTTTATATTATTTTTGCACTTAATAAATACCAACAAGCTTTTTGGCGCCGTTGTCGGGAAGCAATTGGCGTAAAGATTTTGATAATGATCTTGATATATCGCTAATTTAATGTATTAACTAGCTTTAGTAGGATTACGATTTGCTCTGTTGAGTGTGGAATAGACGCAGGGACATTTGATGCCGTCCACGACCTTTTCGGCAAGCTTCCACAAGGAGAAATCAGGGTGTTTGAACATCAAGATCCATCAACACCGAGCCCCGCCATCTCTTAGGTACATTTATATATATATATATTATTCTAACTATGTGTAGATTGAAGAAAAGGTCACCGTCACAAGAATTCAAATCACATCTCTAGTGACGAGCGTAGAGGCTGCACAACTCATAAACTCCATCTTGTGAGCGAAGGTAAGTATGATCAAAGGTGAGAAAGTCTTGCTCATGAACTTTAATTTATGAGTAGTTATCTTTTCAATTGTTGCATTCCATTGCATGTTTCCCTTAAATAATTCATGCATTCTACTCTACCTAGTTTATGTTTTCTCATAGTAAATCCATTGCATGTTTAACTCCCTTGCAATCACCCAATCATGTCGTTGCATATAAAAAAAAAAAAAATAATAATAAATATTATCCTCACCATGATCATGCTCTATTTAAGTAAATCTCTATGATGCTTTCATGCCACCGTTTATGCTATAGTATGTTCTAGTTTGAAGTATTTTTCATACATCTCTTAAATGAAGCATGGTGCCTAGTTTAGGAGTGTTGATCGTGCTTTCAAAGGCTTTTTAATGCTAGTTAAATTGCTTTCCTAAATCAAATTAGGCGTGGTGTCTAGGTTGATTTTTGAACCAAGAGTATGCTCTAGTAGATAGCAATTATTTTGACTAACCCTTGCGTAAAACTATCATATTCAATGCGGGTAAGCCAAGAGATGAACTCACAATAGAGGTGAGGCAAGGCGTATGATGAACTCCAACAACTCAGAAGGAAGACCCGGATCGTTCCTCATAGAAGAAAGATCCGAAAGAATCATCGGTGTGCACGGTTTAGCATGAACCTACCACACCACCACAGTCTACCTCACGTCTACATCTCTAAAAGACTGTCAAGATCCATTTTGGGGATTGCAGCCCCCATTATCCAAGTAAGTACTCTTATCCTTTACCTTATTTACTACTAGTTTGGTATGTTTGTTTTGTTAAAAAGATATAAAAAGATGCATAACTATAGAAAACTAAATAAAAAGTTTAAGTTATATATATAGTTTGATCTTTATGTTTGCTATAAATAAATAAATAGATAGTGTGCTTAGGTTTGCTAGAATAAAATTAACGCTGAAGATGATCCCTATGTAAGGAAATGATGAATAGTTGCTCCGCCTTAATCCCTCTTAAAAGTACTTACACTTTGGACTTAGATTCTCCCAAAGCTTTAAATGCTTAATTTGCTCTAAACCCAAACACTGTGGGAAGCACATGCTTAATCTGAGTCTTAGCATTAAAAGATAAAGATACATAAAAAGTTGAGCTCTTTGTTTATCATCTTCCTAGAGATACCGATTCCCGGTTTTTATCTTTGAAAATTATAAAACATTACATGATGAGTTCCTTAGCTATGACCCTTAAAAGTTTATCATTCGCATCAAGATCATCCCACTCCACTAAATACGCTGCTTCTAACCCGGAAGTACGCATCCCCATACTCCATCAAGCCGCTAGCCATAATTATAAAAATAAACTCTTGCAATCTTTGGATATGTCTCTCTCAGTGTTTTTATGCCAAATAGAGGCTGGGCTACATTTGAAAAAAAAAGAAAAAAGAGAGGAAAGAAAAATAAATATTTAGAGAAAAAGTGAGATGAGAGAGGAGAGTAACGGACAAAAGTCATACTAGGCGAGAAGGGCCTACCTCCCTAATAAAAAAAAATATATTTAGAGATGAATAATGGACACGTGTCCCGAGGGTGAGTAGGGCCCACATCTCTAGGGAGAGAAAAATGGACAAAAGTCCAGGGCAAAGCCCACCTCTCCAAGAATGGACAGCCCAGGTCCTAGCAATTTCTAGAAAGAGAGATATAGTCCAAGGTGCTTGAGAAGAAAAATGCTAGAAAAAGGCTAAGGGCTATTTACTACCTTTCATCCTCATCCACTTCACCACTATCATCCCACTATGTATGTCCTACCACATGTGTAACTCTACTACCACCATCTACTTAAGAGGGTCATACATAGGATCTACGAGTTTCTTTTAAAAAAAAATATTGAAAAAACCCCGTGATGATAGTTGATCGAAGAACTTGAGACATGGTACTTAACTTGATTGTTTATCTTGCTTATGATTCATGAAAAGGCTACACCCCATGGTAAACAGGTATGAGCAATCCGGTTAAGAGGAGAATTTATTTTCGATAAACACAGATTTTCTTGAGGTATGAAAGCGTAGTAGCAACTCCCCGATCCTAATATAGCATATAGCTTTGCTAGGGACTAGCAAAGGGTAAGCTTGGGGAGTTTGTTGACACATGTTAACGTATACTTTTAATTGTCAACTAAACATGGAAAAAGACTAAGATATAATTAGATAACCTTATTAGGGGTTTATACTAATGATTTCCATGAGTTTTGGTAAAGTTGTGATTTGTGGGGACTTAATGAGAAAAACAAAGCGAGAATTGACGTGTCATAACATAACGCAATCCAACTCCGAAACAAGTCTAGAAGGCTCGGAATACACCCGACGTGAACGAAACTTGACACCAAAGAAAACATCATCTAGAAGACTCCGAAGCCCACGACGCATCGGGGCCCTGATGGAGCCCACCCTGGGCCGATCGGCCCAATAATCAGGCCGATCGGCCTGGCTTAGCCGTCAAGTTGTCCCTGTTTCCAGAACGTTCCTCCACCGCCTCTAAGACGCAATCTAATCCGGTCGTTTGATGTCGGTTTAATCCGAAGGCGTCGGTTAAGCACGAGATGCATAAAGGTTTAGTACCATATTGCTTGCTAAAGGTGGAGGGAGGCCAGGAGACCCCTATATATGTAACCCTAAACCCCTAGGAGCCAGGTAACCCGATTGACTTGAGAGTTGTCCCATGAATGGATGGCCTCTCGTTAATATTAGAGAATTAGGATTAGATATTACAATGTAGTAGAATAGATCTACTAGAGAGTTAGGAGAGCGGAGCCGCGTCCGGTTCGGAGAAGTCTTCAGGCGTTTGGTATGTCTTTGTATCTTTTTCATTGTAAGACTTATGCTTTAATATATTTATCTTCTCTAGTTACTTGTATGCCTTTCATTTATTGATTAGAATATAGTTGTTATATATCAAGATGGGATCTTCACTCGCATCGAAGTGCTTTAGTTATAAATTGTGACTAGAGTAGTAATTAATAGTGTAGACGTGGTGTCTAGACTAGAGGTTACCTTAGATTGCACCCAGTCCCCACGGATAGTTGTGGTAGCCGTGTAGTAGCGGTCCGACGGCCGGCGTATTCCACCACGTTCGGATTGGTGTTGTAGGACCGTAGTCGGAGCTTCCTAGCCCCCCCTTCTCATCCCTTTCCGCGGCTAGTGTTCCGATGTCCCGAAGTGCTCTTATATGATCGCTATACCTTTTCATGCTTCAGGTTATCATAGAACCAAAGTACTAAAGAAGAAGAACACAGGAACCTAGATCTCTCCCGTTGTCCTCTCGACCTAGCTATCTATTCTATATTATAATATTCTCCGGGTTATGTGCCATTAATTATATATCTTATTAAATATCATTTACCCCCTCACTTTAGTTTAGTTGGTATAATAAGTTAGTAGATACATGATGGTAATTTATCATAGTCTTTACCCTTGCTTCCCTGTGGAAAATATAAATAACGATACTACGGAATACTCCAGGGTAAAAGCTACAATGGTATATGTTACGGCGCTTATGAATCCTTTATATTATTTTTGCACTTAATAAATACCAACAATGAGTAACAGATGCCGTTTATCGCTTGCGGATTCGCACCAAAAGGGAGAGGACGGAAGCCGGGCGGGGTCGGTGCCAAGCAGCGGCATGCGGCCCTCGCGGTGCGGCAGCGGCCCCGCGACCGAAGTTGCCCTCGAGCACACGATGAAGCGCAGTGGGTCTACGCTCCCGAGGACGGTGACCGTCACCGAGGATGCGCTGCGGTCACCTGGTCCCGTGGCGCGCCCCTGTCGCGGGGCTCGGACCTCCCGCAGCGTCATCGATAAGCGTGGATGGCGCCGCGACGACCATCACCAACGGCCGGCGGTGATCAATCAAAATCACCTATCCTTACTTCCTCAGAGGACAAGGGAATACATGTAGATGTAGCGTGATTGGCACGGTGTTGTTGCGCGCGTGTTCGTCGTGGGTCTCTTCCTGCGGCCGCCCTCGACCAATTCCTTTATCTTGGGCGGGTGAAGACGCTGAAGTTCGCACGCCGACGGTGTCCATCAAATATGAAGGCAACGAAACATGAAAGCAAATAGAAATATCTTTGCATGCACTTTTCTCGTGTACATAAATATAGTAGGAAGGCAACCACTACTGGAGGCGCCGCCTCACCGAGCGCTAAAAAGCGCCGGTAAAGACCTAATAGCGCCGGTGGAGCCACTACCGAGGGGCGCTCGGTACCGACCCCGGTGAAATTTCAAACGGGGAAAAAGTTGTACCGAAGGCCACAAAGGGCCCCTCGGTGACACCGTGCCAAATGCACCGAGGGCTCGCCCCCCACCCCCTCACAAAACCCTGGCGCCACGCCGACGGGCGTTTGCCACCGCCGACGCCAACTACACCGAGGGCTACCTAAACTACCCTCTCGGTGAATTTTATTTTTTAAAAACTTGACCCCAGTTCTACCAAGGGCCGGCTCTTTAACGCGCCGGTGTTATATGGTTGTTTCACCGAGGGTCTTTGGTGTGCTCGCTGAATCGACCATATTACACCGAGCGCTGGTTTCACCGAGCACTACCCTCGGTGTTCCTGGCAACATGGGGTTCCTAGGCCCCATCTCCCAGATTCACCGAGCACTACCCTCGGTATAGTGTCCTGTACCGAGTGTCTCACTCGGTGCAGTGACCATATTTTTGTTTTTTTTATTCCTGTTTTTCCTGTCCACCTTTAGAAATGAAACATACAGATCACGTATCACATATATTTGACATCCATGCACTGATACAACTCATTCATTTCATATATATCACATACATGATCGAAACATAGATTAATTAGTCCAATATCCGGCACAAGTCTAGTTACACTGTTTGAATGTACTCAACAAAACCAACAACAAAACCTAGAGCCTAATGGGTTAACCTGCGCTGGTGGAGCTTGCACTAGCAATGGGTGGTCCAAATTAGCAATGTACTCAGCATAGGAAGCATCTGCAGCTTCTCTCGTGCGAAACTTCTTGTGACTGTTACCAGAAAAACCACTCACCTGCTCATTACATTTTGCCCAGCTATCATAGACTCTAGGAACCTCTCCACGGTATACAACATACCAAGCCATAGCCTTTAAAAAGTAGAAGCAAATGTTAGTCACGGTTTGATAACAAATATGAGGTAATATAGATGGGGCCTCAGCATAAGATAGTGTAGCCTTGTGCTAAAAAAGTGCAAAAAGTAGAAGCAAATGTTAGTCACGGTTTGATAACAAATATGGGGTAATATAGATGGGGCCTCAGCATAAGATAGTGTAGCCTTATGCTAAAAAAGAGCATCGAGCCCCGAACCTCCCCCTTGATGCTCCGAACATGAACAAGTGAGGATCATGGAGAAAGTTCGTACCTCCATGTTCTTTCCGTTTAGTAGCGGCATAAGCTTTGCATCACAGGCCAAGTCCAAAATGAGATAGGAGAACAATAGAATGAAAATATATCATAGGCTGCTTAAAAGAACAGAGTTACATAAAGGGACTCAGTCATAGGTGCACATTGATCATCCTTGCTGCCAAAGCAATTCCATGGTAGTCATGGAACCGTGACTATATCCATACCCAGCTATCAAGGAGCCATGGAACTCTGACTCCATTATTGCTTGGTATGGATGTCAGTCACGGTTTGATGACCACCATGAGGTAATAACGATAATGCAGCTCGATTCATGGCACTAACATCACGGTCATAAAATGTAAGAAAAGGAGGTAGCCTCAGTTTTTCATGAAGGTTTGTATCATAGGCTGCTAAAAAGAACATGCCACTCCGCACCTCCCCTTGATGCTCTCAGAGCATGAACAAACGAGGATCATGCAGAAAGTGCGGAGCAACATGTTCTTTTCTGTTGAGCAGGCGACAAAAACTTTGCATCACAGCACCACCATTGCATAAAGGGACTCAGTCATAGGTGCACATTGATCATCCTTGCTACCAAAGCAATTTCATGGTAGCCATGGAACCGTGGCTCACCCATTCCCGGCTATGAGGGAGGCACCGAACTCGACTCCATCATTGCCGGGAATGGACGTGAGTCACGGTTTGATGACCACCATGAGATAATAAAGATAATGCAGCTCAGATTCATGGCACTAACATCACGGTCATAAAATGTAAGCATTTGGAACCAACCAATTGCATCATAGGCCACCATTGCATCATAGAAACCGATATATAAGCATAGCCTCGAATTAAATGCCCTTTTCTTTAATATTTGAACTTGGAGCATAAGGACCAATAGATAACAGAGTTCATGGCTGCCATGAAACTATATGACACATCCGGCCTAGCCATCCGGGTCATCGAGAGGTGGACAACGGTTGCTAGGCATGGATGTGTCACATGGTTCGATGATGAGGCATGAGAACATAAACAGTCCTAGCATGCATGGAAGTCTCTTTGGGCATTGTAAAGCATCATAGGCATAAATGGTCAAAATTTCGACCACAACCATCACGACCACTCCACCATCACGAACACAACCATCACGACCACAACCATCACGACCACTCGACCACAACTAGTGGTAGCCAAATACCTCACCTTTGCGTGGATCGGGTGTGGTCCTCCTCGTTGCCTTCTTGCAAAAATGGGGGTGGTTGCGGCAGGGGCACGGTCCTCCTCCTCGTTCCCTTTTTGCGGGGGTGTGGTCGTGACAGGCACGGTCCTCCTCCTCGTCCCCTCCTTCCCTACTCCATCCTCCTCCTCTTCCCCTCCTTCCTCCTCCACCCTCCTCCTCCCCCCTTCCTCCTGGCGCGGGCGGGGTCGGCGGGCTTTTTACATTTTACATTTTTGCATTTTTGAATTTCAGCATTTCATTGCGAAATTTGATGGCAAAAATTAAAAAAAAAAGGTTTACCGAGGGCCGGCTTTGAACCCCGGTAAAGGTCGTATATCCCGACTCTCTCCGCCTTCTTCCCCCAATCCCTCCCTATCTCGATAATTCACCTTCTTCCGCCCGCGCCACCCGCGCCGCCGATCGCCCGCCACAGCGCCCACCGCGCAGCAGCGCCGCCGTCGCCCACATGAGCCACACCCACCGCCGCCGGCCGCCACTCCCCAACCACCGCCATTTCCCACCAACGCCGGCCGCCACCACCGCCCGCCGCCGGCCACCACCACCGCCCGCCGCCACCACCCCGCCGCCACCCGCCGGCCTGCCTCGTGAAGACAGCACACCCACCACCGCCGCCCGTCGCTCCCACCACCGCCACTCCCACCAACGCCAGCCACCACCACCGCCCGCCAGCCGGCCTCCACCCCACCAACGCCGGCCACTCCAACGTCGATCTACGCTAAGGTATACATTGCTATAGTTTTTTTTAAGTTACATTGCTATGATTTCTCAATAATAATATGTGTGGTAGTATATAACCGGATAAGGTTAATTTTTTTAGTGTCATGGTTTGTAGCATGTTGTTGTAGTTGTTATACATTTTTTTAGGTGAAAATGTTTGAATTTTTTTTTTGGCGCTTAAACATGTTCTATTATGGATCTATTGCATATATTTATTTATGAGGATTTCGAAATGACTGGCCTTCTTTTGGTGCACAAATAGTTTTAGAGAGATTATACTATATATTTGTATTAAGTTGCAAAAAATTTGAAACTAATTTCTATATATTTCTAGATGGCTGGACGTAATCTTCCACCGCCGTAAGTCATAGGTAGATGTGGCCATCTAACGACAGGGGATTTGACCCTCGATCCAAGATGTCCGCCCACCATAGCGGAAAATGTTCCAATAATAGTAAGTATTTGTATAATTAATTTATCAAATATATTTGTATATGTATATTTACTATTTATATGAATTTTAAATGTATTGCAGCCAATTGACCAAATCACTTGGCTTAAACACACTCTCTCTCGTACTTTGGTGTTCAAGAAGTGGTTGTCCAAAGACTCACATCATCTTCATAGTGAATTAGGACAACAAATGCAATGTCAAATTAGCTTTTTCATCGCCCCTAGAACGATAGGTGGAAATCCTATAAACATCTCAGAGGTTGGAATAAAAAGCCAAGCCATGAGCCGGCCATCGGTTACACAAAAATATCTTTGTCATGGGATGTGTAAAGCTTCAAGAACATGGGTACACCCTGCCTACATTCTCCTCTTTGTTGATGACAACTAAAAAGTAGGAACATGCTAAATGATGTTGAGGGATTTGCTGCGAACCTGGGCTCGGAGGGACCATAATGATGTGGTAATCTCGATATGTTTTTTTTTGAGTATATCTCGATATGTTAATTTATCACGTAGCTTATACCTAGAATTAAATTGGTACTCTAGAGATGTTCTCATATTTTTTTTCAATAATTACAGGTTGAACTGTATGACTTAACCTACGCTAGTTGTAGTTATGCATCCATTCTTACCCAGACAATGTCTCGATTGTGTTATGTTTGGACATGGGCTAATCCAATACCAATGCGTACTACATATGGATATCAGGCAAAGGTGGTTGCCCATAAAATTAGAGACCCAGCAACATGTCCAGCGCGGTTAACCGTCGTCAGTAGACCATGCCGTCGTAGTTGTGAAGCAAAGGAGGATGTATTAGTGAGAACGTTGGTCTACATTCGGGAGATCTGTGCATTTAAGATCGGTGACCTACACTTCACTCATTTTTGGCTAGAAGGCCGGCAGCAGTGAACTTGTAGTGAAGTATTAGTACAACTTGTAGCTGTATGTGAATTGTTTTAAATTATGCACTTTAAATTATGTAAGTTTGTATGGATGTGATATATATGTGACTTGTTTTAAATTATGCAAGTTTGTATGGATGTGAAAATTATGTGACTTATTTTTAAATTGTGTTTGTCTAGGTGGATTGAAAAATCAGAAAAAAAAAGGTCATTGTACCGAGCGCCATGGAATTGGCCCTGTTAGAGTGACCATATTCCATATTCTACCGAGCACCAACAACCGCGGCTCGGTAGATTTGACGGCAGGGGCGCCGTCGCCGACGGTAGACTGGGCGCCAACGCCACCGAGGGTGGCTCTTTGCGGAGAGATGGCGCTGGTGGAGGCAGACTCTCCCGAGGGGACAGGGTACCGAGAGCGAGGCTCTCGGTAGACTGTCCCTCTACCGAGAGCTATCTTTCTCAGAGAGGAGCTCTCGGTAGAGAGTGACTCCACCGAGCGCTGGCCGTTGGGCGCTCGGTACATGTGCTGGCGTTCGGTGGAGGCTGACTCCGCGGTAGTGAACGAAACAAGAAAGCAAAAAGAAATATCTCTGCATGCAGTTTTCGCGTACTAAATATAGTATCTGCAAGGAGACGCCAAGATGACTGATTTGCATTTGCATGCGGTCGGACGTCGGCTAGTTTTTAGGCATGAAGTGCGGATGATTGCGCGCGTACGATGACGGCCCAGGCGGAGCGATGAGACTTCCGATCCTGATCGTTGAATCGTGAATGAGTAATGAGAGAGAAGCTTAGAAGCAATCTAGGTGGTTCATTTGAATGGATTTGAACCCAAGGAACTTGGTGCAGTTTTTTTATAATACTATAATATGCATGTGGGCCAGATGAAATGGACTAGAGTTTTATTTCTGCTGAGGGCGTCTCCAATTTTGCCCTCCCCTTTCCAAGGGTTCATGACATCGCCGCCCTCCTATAAAAAAAGGCACGGCGAAGGCAGGTTCAGTCACACTACTCGACAATCCTCTCTATCTAGACCGACCGTACGAGTATAAGTAGCAATGGAGCAACCAACATGGGCGTCCTTCCTCGGTGTGTTGCTCGCCACCGTGATACTTCTGAAGGCCATCCTCAGCCTTCGTAGCCGCCGCTTGTACAAGCTCCCACCCGGCCCAAAGCCATGGCCGATCATCGGCAACCTAAACCTGATAGGCGAGCTTCCTCATCGCTCCATCTACAAGCTGTCGCAGAAGTACGGCCCGCTGATGCAGCTCCGGTTCGGGTCGTTCCCCGTGGTGGTGGGCTCGTCGGTGGACATGGCCAAGCTCTTCCTCAAGACCCACGACGTGGTGTTCACGGACCGCCCAAAGGTGGCCGCCGGCAAGTACTTGGCCAACGACCACCACGACATCACCTGGGCCCAATACGGTGCCTACTGGCGGCAGGCGCGTAAGATCTGCATCACTGAGCTTTTCAGCGTCAAACGGATCGAGTCGTACGAGTACATCCGCGACGCCGAGGTGCGCGTGATGCTGCGCGACCTGCACGCGGCATGCAGCCGCTCTGGTGGCCGTGCCTCCGTCGTGCTTAAGAACTACATGTACTCGGCGAGCCTGAACGTGATCTCGCGCATGGTGCTGGGCAAGAAGTACCTGGGCAGCAAGGAGGCGGCCGCTGCCGCCGGGACGACCCCCGAGGAGTTCGCGTGGATGCTGGACGAGGTGATGCTGCTCAACGGCGTGGTCAATATCGGCGACTACATCCCGTGGCTCGCCGGGATGGACCTGCAGGGGTACGTCAAGAGGATGAAGAAGGTGAGCAAGATGTTCGACCAATTCCTGGAGCACGTCGTGGAGGAACACGACCAGCGGCGGCTGCGCGAGGGCAAGGACTGGGTTGCCAAGGACATGGTCGACGTGCTGCTGCAGAGCGTCGACGACCCTAACCTTGAGGTCAAGTTCGATCGGGCAGAGCGTTAAATATTTTACTCTGGTGAGATTCTCTTCCCCAGCTCCGGTAGGATCAAAAATCAGTTGGAACCTCACTTGAATATATATAATGGCAGGACCTCATCGCCGGTGGCACCGACAGCTCGTCGGTCACCGTGGAGTGGGCCATCTCGGAACTTCTCAAGAAGCCCGAGGTGATGGCCAAGGCCACGGAGGAGCTGGACCGCGTCATCGGCCCTGGCCGCTGGGCGACAGAGAAGGACATGCCCAGCCTCCCCTACCTTGGCGCCATCGTCAAGGAGACCATGCGTCTGCACCCCGTGTCACCGCTGCTGACGCCCGCGTGTCGCGCGAGGACACGACCGTGAACGGCTATGACATCCCCAAAGGCACCATGCTGTTCGTCAGCATTTGGTCCATCACCCGCGACCCGGCGCTGTGGGACAAGCCGGCGGAGTTCATGCCGGAACGCTTCCTCGGCAGCAATATAGACGTGAAGGGGCAGAACTTCGAGCTGCTACCGTTCGGAACCGGGCGCCGGATGTGCCCTGGGTACAACCTCGGCCTCAAGGTCATCCACCTGAGCCTCGCTAACCTGCTGCATGGCTTCTCATGGAGCCTCCCCGATGGCGTTGCCAAAGGAGGACCTCAGCATGGACGAGATCTTCGGCCTCACAACGCCGCGCAAGTTCCCGCTCCAGGCCGTCGCCAAGCCCAAACTGCCGGTGCACCTATACGACGAATGAACCTTGATCGATGCCAGCCTGTGTGATTCTAGCCAGACCATATAGTTGGCTCCAATAATTGCTCCCCTTTGCGCTGTCTCGTGTGCGTTCGTTGTTTTTTTTTTTTTTTGAGCAATGCCTCTGCAAGCTGCTCGTGTTGTTGTTTCCATTACCACCTAATAATAATAATAAGTCAAACTGTTTGGTCGCGCCAGTTGTTTCCATCATGTCCCTAGCCCGATGATAGTAAAAGTAAAAGACACTAACAAACACAGCATTTTCTTGCGACTTATTTTGTGGGTCGGTAGGCAGGGGGCTTATTGCCCGATGATGACGACAAAGTGTTGCAGTGCTATGGATTACGGAGTAAACCGAAACTTGCAGTGCTATGGATTAGTGTGAGGAAGGCAGGTACCAAAATTAAATGTCACCAGATTTCCATTAAACAACAACATATATACAATGTTGTGAGCACTATCAAGGACAAATTCCAATGACAAGCAAACATTAAAACTACATATGTATTTACCAAAAGGTTTAGGAACTGTTTCCGTGTCCTTGAAAAAGTTGGAAGGCACCAACAAATAGATCTATCACCAAAAAGATATTACACTTGAAGGCCTAAAATGTGGCCATCTTCCAACACAAGGCAGCACACTTTAAATCGTTGATGTAGGTAATGAGATGGGCTAAATCGGTGCTTTCTGAACAAATATTTTCCTCCCACTAATTGTAGTGTGGCCTAGAACAAAGAACGCAATTTCAAAAAGAAAAAAAATTGATTTATTTCAATTCAATGATACTTGCAGGTAAGCCAATGGGAAGCATGGGAAGCAAGCTGACAGTGTATATCACAGGGAGCGCGGGGTGGCTAGCAAGCATGTATATATATGTATGGTCACAAAAGCGGTTGAGTTTTCATTCAAAACATGCGATTAAATATGTTAAACATGCATATTAGAATAGGTAAATACCTTCACTCCAGAAAATCACATTGTGAAATAACGAAGATGTAATATAGTGTAACCAAAGTATCTTGGAAACAGATGGAATCACTAGAAAGGAAAAAAAAAACATAGCAAGAAATGGTTTATGGTTGAACTCGTAACTTGATGATGGCGTCAGACCAATTTCCGGTTTTATGGGGCTGTGGCAATCCCACATAATGCTCGAATACGTATCCAAGAGATAGATTGGGGTGCACTATGCTAGAAAAAGCTATTAGTGACACGTCGACATGTCAGTATTCTGGTGTCACTGATCAGAAGATATTACTGAACCATACTCACTACATGCGTCACTAACAATGGGAACACACATTTCTGATAGTAAGACACAAGTGTCACGAATTAGCAAATGCATCACTTCTGATGGACCATGCGTCACTAATACGTAACTATGAGTGAGGCGTCTTAATAACACGTGTCACTAAAAGTGAGAACACATGTCACTTCAATATATGGTTTGGTGTACATCTTATTTTTGTGAACCTTAGCGCGGTTACGAGGAAGAACTGAAGAATGGCATGACTCGTGAGCTTATGAATTGTCGGTTTTACGCCATGAAAAGTACAGAAACAAGGATAGTAGGAATGGCTTCCGTTAGCTCTGAGAGGATTTTTTGTTTCCCCCAAAAGTACAGGAAAGTTTTACGCTCACTCCTTTGTTCCAAACGCTCCTACACATTATAGCAACTTGATTCCCAGACAGTGTCTTCGCCTGTTGTAAGCTACTGTGCTTTACAATTTGTGGAAATAGTTGTGAGTTGAACGTCAAAATAAGTGGCCTGATTCTACTTTGGTAGATGAAGTCGGATTTTAAATCCTTTATCTAAAAAAGGAACTCGATTTCTTTAGTTTTTCTTTTTATTTGCCTGCAACCAAACAGGGCCTGAATTGTGATGCCACGTACAGGACAAACAAGGGCTCTAGCCCATGAATTGGTTAGAATGGGGTATGATTGTGTTGAAGGGAATGAGATGATATCTATCTCTATTGTCGAGCACATTGTAGTAATGTTTGCTAATGATTTGTCTGCCCATATATAATGAGAATTCCAGGTTCAATGATGTTTGAGTGGCCCTAGAATGAGCCACCCCGAAGAGACTAATGAAACCCCAATAGTGACGTAAATACACTCAGCCGAATGTAAATCTGGGAGTCTTTCTCATTGATCTCGTCTTGTTGTTTTTACAACGCCCTCCTAGGGCTTATTTATAGTAGTACATGGACTCTTACATGACCCTTTTTCCCTCTACCTTCTATGCATCTCGGAATATTCTTCATGCGCTGAGGGGCTTCTTGGTCTTTCTTGGCCTGCGCTCCCAAAGATCTCCACCTAGGGCCCGCGACGCCGTCGCCCATGTCACTTGAAATGCTTGTTAGAGCAAATGGGTAGATCCAACCGCTTCGGCAACAGAACCTATAATGCGAACTCGGGAACGTAACCGAAAGCGGGGCTTCCGGCCCGCTTGGAGAATCCCAAGTAGGAAGCCAGGCCCTTCGGCAACAAGGCCGAAAGCCCGGGCCCACGCTCCCGAGGCCTTGAGCGCCCGACGGAATTGCAACCATTCGGGCATCAAACGATGCTCCCTCGTGCCGAACGCAGGCTGGCTCCGGATGACGGATGTCGACCGATTCGGCTCCTCGGATTCGCTTGATTTACTGGCCGAATTAATCGAGATTCGGTCCATTTAAGCCGGATCTTTCCGATACAGCCCGACCATCGCTCTATCCGAGACTCTTGATGATTCGGGGACCCGGCTTGCCCATTCGGTTGTGTCGAGCGAATAGGGGGTGGCCAAGGTTCGGCTTCCCCCAACAAATGAAAAAAAAATCAGCCTACATGTGCCCCGCCAAACAACATAACCTAATAAAAACTGATCGAAATGGAACAAAAAACGAAGGACATGCAAAAAAAAAAAAGTGAACCAAGGGGAGCAGCTGCGTATTATGTAAGAACACACAAGCCCACTGAAAATATATATACACACAAATGGACAGTACATAGAGTACTATACATTTATGTTATGTATAACAAATACACTTTATAGAAATCTCACGGCAACACATGGGGTATTCTTCTGATTACACACAAGATGAGGACTTAGTTCTTATATCTTACACGTTGCGTATGTCAACCTGGGACCCACATCTGCTGTTTTATTTTATTTTATTTTTGCATATACTGCGTCACCCATTCTTATAGATGTCTACATTTAATGATTTTTACAGACCTAATGCGAACTTGGCCTAATGCGAGCTTCGCCTATGAAAATTTACAGATCAAAAGTGACAGTGCATTTAATAGATTTCAGAGCACTCTGATCTAACACCCGTATAAGCAAAAATCAACAATCTAAACCTTCTATATGGGAAACCCCCACTTTGGAGTTCTCTTGACATGCGGCTATGACACCTTACTGATGAGTCCACCCCGTCCTACAGCATTCGCTCCCGCCCCGGCCCCCCGTCTCCCTAATCAGGCAACCATGTCAAGCTGCGAGTACACTCCGCTCGTCGTTGCTTCATTTTGCCGCTATGAATTTATTACTAGCAACATGTGATCATCGTCGGCGGCACCTTTAATTAATCACGTACCCATGCACTGACTCATCTTCTCCTCTTCCACTTTATACCCATCATGCTATTTGGGTGGTGCTCAACCCACCCCCTTCGTATCGCGAGTGGAGCTAATCCTATAGGCTTTCCAACTACACTTCCCACTTTGACCTGAAGGAAATGAAAGGTTTTTTTTTTTCTTGCCTATATAGCTGATGCATGCCACTCCATTATCCACCACCATCCTGCTCCTCCCCACTGTCCTCTGCTGCGGCTGCTGTTTGCTATGGTGCTCCTCCCTTCCAGCCTCTGGTCAAGTTCCCGCGCCGCGCCGTCACATTGCCACGTCAGCCATCAGGGGCACATATACATACCCTGGCCCAACTGATAAAATATACATGCAACAGATGAACAAGAGTGAATCTCAAGTTGCAAGATACGATGAGCGGACACCGTCCACAACACATGTCTCTTTGACGAACTTACGCATGATTGGTACTGCATCTCGGCGCTGCTCGACGTCCCGCCCAAGAAGCAACAAAACTGTATGTGAAGGGAGCGCCCGATGACAGGTGACCAACATCCTTCCAAGAATCGATTAGTTCATGTGAGTGTGACTTTTGTTTAATTAATTTTCAGAGTGAATGTGTACTCTATTATTCAGAGTGAATGTGTACTCTATTATTCTGATTATATTTATATTATTGTGATTATACAAACTTCTAACTAGTCTTTTTGATCAGCAAATCCATCATGCGTGGCTACAAAATTCATGACACATCTAATCACAGCGCCTTGTGATGATTTAATGTTGTGAGTAATCTATGAAACTGTGAGACAAAAAATTGTTCATTGAGACTGCAAGATTCATTCACCAATTCTATCTTTTTAAGCTGATGTGTCACTCTTTGAACTAGCCTTAGAGAAAAAAATCTATACCAAGACAACAAAGAACCCTAGAAACTAATATTAAAATAAATAAAAGAAATAAAATAGAACCTATAAACTTTTTGTGGTTCATTGTTTAATATTAAAACTTGCGGTGGTCACCGCACCACAATAAAGTTGCATTGGTTGGTTCTTCGATTGGCAAAGTGTAGTTCAATTGTGTGGTGAGTTTGAGTGGAGTCCGCCCGGTTCCTTGGCTATTCAGATACTCTGTTTCCAAGTTATCAGGTTGATTTCATCTCTCAAAGAAAAAAAAATATCATGATCTGTTGATTGATTGTTGCGTCCAAGACAATGAATAGCCCTAGGAACTAATATTAAATTAAATAAAAAAGAATAAAAACCCATAAATTTTCTGTGGTTTATTTATTATTAGTTAATATTAGAACTAAGATAATCATTGCCAATTCCCGCGGCAATACCCATATGTATACATTTTCTAATTCTTAGTGATTGACATCGTAGCTCATTTATATTTTTTTTTCTATACCCGACAACAACGTGCGGAGAGTCCTCCTAGTTACTCTAGATCCTATGCTAACTGAATATAGTCAAGCCACCGATTTATAGATGCAACCTACGAGTGTACGACTGAATGCAAATTCGGGCAAATTCACATCGAAGACATGTATACATACGCCCTCGTCCTTGCTGTGACGGCCTGCTTTGCCCCGCCCCATCCCAATGTTGTTGCCCTGCTCGCCCGGCGCCTACTCACAAGATGGACGAAGAAGTGAAGACGACTTCGACTTTTGGCACGATCCTTCCACGTCGCGCGCAGCAGGAACCGCACGATGTGGACTCAAGGTGACTTCCATGCATTATTATTAATAGAGAATATCTAGTATAATCAGGATCGGATTGATTACGGGGACGTGAGCAGCTTATCACCGATCAACCCTATCATCGATGAGGATCAGCCTGCTCTTTTGAGGATATCTAGTATAGTCAGACAGCTGCCAGGAACAAATCTAAATCTCCTATAAGAGAGCCCCCCACTAGGGGAGTTCTCTGGGTTCTGATTGGTTCTCTCGACATGCAGGGTGCCACCTCAACAGCCTCACCCGTCCGCCACGTCATCCTGAAACCGCCCAGCAGCCAAAACCGATGGAATTAGCCCTCCTTCGATGCGCTCTTCGGCTCCCCGCCTCCACCACCGGCCAAAACGGATCAAGGCTTTACTCTGCGTCGCCATGGCTTCCTGCGCTGCTCTCCCAATCGTTTTTGCGGTTCCCTTCGACCCTTCATCTACGTACAGCCCACGATGTCTCGCTATTTAAAGCGGCGGTGTGGTTGTGCGGCTGCCGAGCCCCGGCGTGAGAGATGCCGGCTACGCCGTGGAGATGCTGATCTGATGAGCGGTGGGCGGTGTCGCGTGCTGGAGCGCGGGGCGACGCATTCGTGATGGAGGACGACGCCGACGATCCTGGGGCGGAGGACTCGGTGGAGGGCGTGCCACCTGCAGCGAGCAGTGCCGACCCGTGCCACCATCCGCCCGGTGGCTGGACCTTGATCCCGATGCGGTGTGGAGTGGCGGTCGGGCGGCATGGATCTCAGCGGTGGGGAGCGGCGTCGATCTCCGCGGTGGGGAGTGGCTGGGCCTTGGTCCCGATGCGGTGCGAAGATGCGCCGAGGAAGGAGGTCTCGCTGCCGCCGGGCCGGAGATGCACGCGTCGTGCTGCCTGATGCTGAACCCAGTTTGAGACTTTCAGTTAGTAATCCTGGTGTACTGAATGAACTAAATTGCAAGTGTGTAGACGGGATGTGCATATTTCAGTTTGAAACATCAGATTCAGTTAGTAATCGTGGTGTATTGAATGTACTGAATGAACTGAATTGCAATGTAATTTCAGGCGATGATATTTCAGTTAGTTAGCAATGATATTTCAGTTAGTTAGCAATGATATTTCAGAAGTTCATCATCCTGATAACTACCTGCATCTGACTGAATTTTGTATGAACTTTTACTGGCAGTAGCTAAGAAAAAGGTTCCTTCGTAGTTCAATATTGTCATCCATGCCTGGACATTCAGTAATATATTGGTGCCTTCCAATGCTTTTGACGCATCTACCTGCACCCAATGAGGGCTTTCTATTGAGCTTTGTTCTTTTGCATATACTATATGTTGTGGGAATATTTATTGGCAATCAATTTAGTGCCGGGTACACGGGCAGAATATGACCCAATGTGATCACGCCAGCCACAGACAGGTGATACTCAGTTGTGTATGGAGGGGTTGTTGTATAATACATTTATTTGCCATTGGCAGCTCGAAGGAAGCGGCGCTACGGTCGTAGCGCTAAACAGTATTCTATCACCCAAGCTTCAAAATAGTATACATACATATATATATATAGGTATGATATGTATTCCCCCTGGGGACTGATTAATAATCAGTCACCGAGCCCAAATGGTCACACCCGAGCCAACCCCAGCGCTACCCGCGCCAGTTCCAGCCGCTTTCCACCTCGGGGTCTTGGATCGAGCCTTGCCCCGCTACCTCCCTCGCCGCGGTTCCCCGCTGCCAACTCCTCTTTAACCTATTGTTTTTCTTTATTTCATTCATTCTATCATTCTATAATGTCGAGATCATGGGCCTCCGCCGTTTCTCCCAGCTAGGCATCCCGACCTCCCTCCCGGTCGCCCATGCCCTCCTCCGTCCCGGGCGGCCCCCTCCCTCGCCGCCCGACGGGGGGGGCGCCTTCCCTGCCGCCCGACGGCGGCCCCACTCCATCCCGGTGGCCAGCCTCCCATCCCACGACGACGACGGCGCGGTCCCCCACCATCCTAGATGTCGCACGGCGAGGGTCGCGGGTCCCGCCGCCCCAGCGGGTGGTGTGGCTTCCGCATAGCGGCGGCGCAGGCCGAGGAGAAGGCTGCGTGAGGCGCTAGGTGGCAGGAGGAATCAGCCTGTAGCAGGTCCACGGCGCATCATCGGGCACGGGTGCGCCACCACCGCCCCTCCCGCTTGTGCTCCGGCCCAATAGTGTTAGATCCAGGTGCGCTCCTCCCCGATCCCCTTCCCCGGCTCCTCATTTGCGGCATCTTCTCCTTCCCCCTCCCTCCTCCCTCCCTCTTGCTGATTCAATTTGATGATTCGAAAGTGCAGGAACCACCACGGCCGGGGCTCCTTTTCACTATCAGCAAGGTGGAGTCTAGGTCTAAGTATCTTTTTTTACCTTTTCCTTGTATATTTCTTATCCTATGAATGAATGCATTGTAACGATGTATGTGATTTCCATGCTTGGGACGAGATGAGTCCCCCGCCTATAATCCTGTATTGCCTCGTTTGATACATTGATATAGAAGATTTGCTCTGAAGGTTTCTGATAAGCAAAGGCTTGGCCAATATAAAGTGATTCATACTCGGGTTTCATATTTGCACTTGTTACTTTGACATATGAAATATAGGTCTTTCCAAGCTTCAGGTTAGACTTGAGAGCTGATCTTTGCTGAATTATTGTATCTACACATTATATTGAAATATATGGAGTGAGATATTGTTAGAAAGTGCCCTGGTTTGGTTACGCTCTTGTAGCATAATCCTATTTATTCTACAAAGACATCTACACTTTGTGTGTCTGTACTATGTTACACTACTACTGCAGCTTGCCCTTAAGTAAGTATGCCATGTGAGATCTGTTCAATTATTACTACTGTGAAAAATATGAACTTCGTTGTGAACTGATATTTAGACTATTATTCTCTACTTATTGGGTTCTCAAAATTGTGTGCATTGAACTGCTTTAGAATCTTTGCTGAAAACTGATTTATCTTAAATGCATTTTGATTTTCAGGTAGCACGTATTGTGGACAACAAGCCAATTGAAGTGTTGTTGCTTCATTTAGGTATGATGTCCCTCCACCACCCTGTGTTTTTCATGCTGTTGCTTCATTACCAATCTAGGCAAACACTTTGTTGTGTGTTGTGTATTGGGCCAATAGATATTTATCTAATGTTTGACAAAGCATTTAGGTGGTGTTCTTATGGCGTGTGGCTGTGTTGGCAGCACAGTCTCAGCTGGTGGATCTACTCATCATTTAGGTGTTGGTTTAGATTGATCGAAAGGCCCTTCAATTCGTTTGGTAGTCCAGATTGCCCATATATTCACTTTCAGATTTTTCTCGCTTCCTTGGGTAGTTTGTTCTCTAGCTTTTCCTTTTTCGTCAAATGAGCCTGCAATTTGTTTAGCTTAGATATACCTTATTTATATTTATCGTTCACAGATTACTACAGGTTAGTGAGGGTTGAAGAGGAGCCAGCAGTTTAGTTGTGCATCTTAATACCTGTTTTTATTTTTTTTCCAGTCAACATGTGCGAGACCCGATCTCCTTTCTCTCTCTCTTTTTTTTTGTTTAATCTAATGAGCAGCTACTTATATTGTTGTTTTATCTTCTAGTTCTAGGTATTGTCCACTTGAGAGTGCTTCAAAGTACAAATATGAAATATGTTTCAGTTATGCATCCTTCCTGTCATATCCTCTGTTTTTTTCTTCTTTCATGGCTCTCCTTGTCGAGGAGATCCAGCCTTAGGCATTAGAGCTAAGCTCTCACATGTTCATCACATTTTGATGATATTCACATTAGGGAGTTCATCACGCTTATTTGGCCCAACTAGAAATTTCTTGGACAATCATGAAAAAATGGAATTTTAAGGTGCTCCTGTTGTTGGATCTTGTTAGTCCTAAAATCTTAATCCCTACCACTTGATAGGTAGTTCAGCAGTACAATCCTTCAATTTATCCGCAATTTGATTCCTTAAATCTCTTTGTGCAGTAATCGTTCATATCAACTGGCTTCATTCTTTCAATCTTTCAATAGAATTTTATGTGTTCACATCAGTAATTGGAACAAAGCTTTTTCGGTGATATTGAAGGATATGTTAATGGTTCTGCAGAATTAGTATTTGCAAAATAAAATGTATTTCGAGTCAAGCATCCTTTTTTGTGCATAAGAAACTAACTTGACATTGGACCCCCATCAAATTCTACTTTATGTGGTCATGGATGTTCTTGTTTAATCTTAGCTTTCTCTTCTCATAAATTTTGTTGACATTGCTTAGTCCTTCAACGAAACAGGATACCAAATTTCTTTTTCCAACAATAATTGTCCCAGAAATGAACCATATTTATTACTGAAACCACAAACTGTTTTATTAGTTGGACCTTCCAAGGGAGTTGTGACATGATGTTGTGTTGTCTATTTTTATACTGAAGCTTAAAGGTTATGAATTTGTGATCCATGGATTTTTTATTCCCTACTGCACGTATATCTTGGTATCTAATTTCTCCTCATGATGATTTGGCAGGTACCTTGGTGAGTTCAAGTCAGGCGCAGAGAGGAAGGATGCTGCTGTGAGGACCATGAATGATTACATGCCCCTCAGGTTTGATCTTTGTGTACATGTCTATGGAATGATTGTGCATATTTTGTTAATTGTCCAATAGTATAGATGACAATTGCATTTTGAACTACCAACACATGTGCAGTATACTCAGTATCTTTGAAGATTAGAGGGGAAGAAGGCAATTGGGATACTATATATTAATAATTGTGTAGCCAATTTTTATACTAATACTACCTCTGGCCTATATAATTGGTTAATCAGTGACATGCATACAGCTATATATCTTATCTGAGATATGAGAGAAAATATTTAGCAAACAATTTGAGGATGATTTCCTTTCTAGCCACTGAAATATGCTTTCTTGTCTGCCAATTTCAGAGGGTAATATGGTTTATTGTTTGCCCATCTAGAACGATAAGGAAGATTAGTCGCCCTTATCGGACGATTAATCGGTCTGATCGGTCTGATCGGTTTGGATCAACAAATGGTAACTTTCAGTGCAGTTTTTATACTGGGCAGTAACTGATGTTATTGCAGCTCAATTTCTATGGCTAGATTATGTCAACCGAACGAAACCTATCTATCTATATATAAACTCCACTGGAACTATGGTAAGTAATTGTTGGTACATTGAAAACCTATGGTAAGTATATTGCCACTATATATATGACTACATCTTCTGTGCTGTTTCAGGACGAAAATAATGAGCTTGATGCATCTGAAACTGATGCTTCTGCAATTATTGATAATCCAGCATAATTTTGTGCTATTCTTAATGGTGTTATTATTATGGGCCATGGCGCGACCTCGTCCTTTCCCCGACCCATGGCGGCGCGGCTCTGCCCCTTCCCACACCCGCAGCAGCGACAACGTCCTCTCCCCCACCGGTGGCAGATCCGGGAAGTCGCCCTTCCCATCTCGTCCTCTAGCGACAGCGATGTCACATCGCCTGCTCTGCCGCCGTCATCCCACAACCACCGCATGTATGCTCCCTGCTGGCAGATCCAGGTGCGCCCTCATTCAGATCACCTCCCCTAGCTCGATGTTTGCACGTATCCTATTCCTTGATTCGATTTAAAGATTGGTGTGCAGGATGTGTTCCCTGTGAGTCTTCGATTAATGCATCCATAGGGGCGTCGATTTCCATCAGCTGTGGGCTCGGGATCTGATGCAGGACAATTCAGATCCAGTAATTCCTATTTTCATGTGCTAATCTCGTTTGGCTTTGGAGCTCGACATTTTTGATTGGTAAATCTAACATTTGTTCATAAATGCCACGATTAGACTGTATGGTGGGGTTAGACCCTATCCACCTAAATAGAATTCAGGGTTCTTGCTTGCTGCACTGTCCTAAATGATTTTTTGTAATATGCCAGGTTTTCTTGCTCTTTATTTAGAGCACACACTTCTTTCATTTCAGTGTTGATCATTTTCTGCAAAATCCCCATATCCAATTGAACCATGAAATGGTTTTCATGCAGCTCAACTTCAGTTACAAGATTGAATAACGATGGATAAAGATAAATAGGGGAAACATCACTTGAAACCACATTTATTTAAATTGAAACAGCCACAAAAACAGCCTCGGCGCCTACCTTTCAGACTTGTCCAAATCTATCATCAATATGAAACAGCCACCATATTGCATTATTCATCAGCAGAAGTCATTAGGGAGTTGTGAGAGCATTTTTCCAGTACATTCTGTCAGAAATAACTATATTTTAGTGATTTAGATTTACTGCATTATTTATAGATTGAGAGACCCCAGTTGTTTGAGTTGGAAGAATATATATCGTGGGGTCGTGCTGTTTGGCTAATTTCTTCTATTATTTTCTCCATATTTATTTTAACTATTTTCTCTATAACAATTTCCCTCTCGAGTTGTATGTGTCGATATCTCCCTCTCAAGAACTATGGGGAAGTTCCAGTGTTTTTTGTCGATATCTCCCTGTCCATTTGTTATAATCTGCACTCCAGCAGCAACTCTGCTCAGATGCTCGCACCTTGGAGCCGGTCGACGTGGCTTGTGGCAGCTGCTTACGGTTGCATGGGGTGCCTTGGTATATCTTGTCTTTCATGCAAATTGAGCTATTCCGTGGTGATTTTCACATTAAACCGTAAACTACTCACATTTTCCTTTGTGCCTTAAACAGGACGAAGGTCGACTGAGAAAGAAGCCTTGAACTTTGCCTTGTGGAGCTGGCTCTGTGCAGACAGATGTGTTGCCTACTGGACCACAAATGCTTATGCGATTAGTGTTGTACCTTTTAAGTAGTTGTACCCTCACAACTTGGATGGAAGAGGCGGATGGGAAGGAGCCAATAGTTTAGGACGTACGGTGCATTTTCCTGTAATGTACTAAATGTTAACAGGTTTGGACGCATGTTTATAGACCAGGCGTGATTTTTACATACCACTTAGTGGGTATGTCATAGTAATGAAAATGAAATTCAGTCTGTTTTGAAAATTAATTGTGCTCAATATATTTGATTTCAAACTGCAGATTATGACAAACTTGTGTCAATCACGTGAGCAGTGAGCACTGATAGTCGATTTTCATGCCAAGCAAGTCTGCAAGTCTAAGACGTATAGATATGGATTACTTTGCACAATAATAAACCGCCAGTAAATATTTTGGTCACTAAAAAATAAACGGCTTGAGAAACCTGCCATGCGAGGGTCACGGAAAAAAAAAAAACAGTCCAAAAAAGTCAAATCGGTTGAAAAAAAATCGGCTTGAAACCTGCCTGGCGAGGGTCACGGGAAAAAAACAGTCCAAAAAAGTCAAATCGGTTGAAAAAATCGGCTTGGAAAACCTGCCTGGGTACGTGGTTTTGAATCCACTGGCAGACACGGGCTCGTGCGGACGGGCGGTCTGCTGCGCGGCGGACTAAGCCTGGCGAGGGGGTGGCTC
>JADLZK010003425.1:0-131301 GCA_015847255.1 Hyparrhenia diplandra
ACTTATTACTATTATAAAAGTTGTTTTTTATTTGATCTCCCCACCCATTACTATCCCTATATACCACTGTCCCTGAATGATTTATGTCTCTAAAAAAGGAAAAAAAAAAATCATGAAAAAAATACGTGTAACTTAACGCAGTAAGAAAGAGAATGAATAAAAAAGGGAAAGAAAACACATGCTTACATAAGTTATACACTATAAGTTAAAAGTATAAGTTAGACATTACATTTTATAATTTGATCTTATTGTTATGTTCTATAAATTATACATTGTAGTTATAATGTATATGTTACACAAGCGATATTTTGTAGTTTTTGATCTTTTTGTTATGTTCTATAAGTTATACATATATGTTAGACAATTACATTACCTAGTGTTTTGTCTTTTATTATTATGTTCCATAAGTTATACACTATAAGTTAAAAGTATAAGTTATACATATATGTTAGACACTACATTACCTAGTTTTGTTTTATTGTTATGTTCCATAAGTTATACACTATAAGTTAAAAGTATAAGTTAGACATCACATGTTGTAATTTGATCTTATTGTTATGTTCTATAAATTATACACTATAATTTATAATGTATATGTTACACAAGCATACATATTATAGTTTTTGTCTTTTCTCATATGTTCTATAAGTTATATAATATAAGTTATACATATATATGGACAATACATGTCGTAGTTAGGTCTTATTGTTGTTCTATAAATTATACACTATAAGTTTATATGTATATGTTACACAAGATATCTTGTACTTTGGTCTTTCTATTATGTTCTATAAGTTATATAATATAAGTTACACATAATTTGCTATTAGAAAAAAAAAATAAAAATAAAATCTTCAAAACATATTCGAGTGGGATCTAGTTTTGTTCGCTTGCCGCGTAGAGAACATTGGTGGTGCGCATGAATTAAAAACGGATAGCGCTTTTAAAAAATGTTTTACTTTTTCGCCGACATCATCGCCGCATGAGCACATGCGTAAAAGCACATGGTTGCTTATTACTATTATATAAAAGTTGCTTTTATTCGATCTCCCCCACCCATTACTATCCCTATATACCACAAGGCTCCTCAATGTTTTATGTCTCAAAAAAAAGAAAAAATCTTGAAAAAAATACAGAACTTAAGGCGTAAGAAAGAGAATGAATAAAAAGGGAAAGAAAAACATTATTGTCGGGGACCCAAATATTGGACCCCCGGGACATTCCTCATATAACGAGAAATCGCGGCCCTACCAGGCCCAAGAAAACTCTACCGCTATCATCCCGCTTTAGAAGGACGCCCGCTTCCAAGTGGGAACGCAGATCCCCCGCCACGGCCTCCATGGCGCTTTCCACCTTCGTTTTCCACCCCTCGCTTTAAGGGACCACGCAGCTCCCCGCGGAACACCGTGGGTTCTTCGACGCGGGGAGTTCGTGGGCGCCGCCACAACCATAGATGATCCTTCGCCCTTGGATATGAAATCCGCTGAAGGAGGGGCTGCCGCCGAAGGGCGATGCCCTATCACCACGGCCGCCAAGCAAGACGCAGCAAGGCGACTCCACCAGCCGCCAAAAGGCGCACTCTAGCAACGGATTCGATCCGACAACGCACTCGCGTCGACTCGCTAGGAGGGCTCCTGTGAACCCTGTGACGCCGGAAGATCCTTACCCAAAGACGCCGTCACAGGGCGGATTCCCGTAAACCCTAATCATCTGGGAGAACGCGCCCGCACTGCTGATACCGAAGGAGTACCTCGCATTCGCACGACGGAGACTTCAAATGCCGCCAGCGAGGAGAGCACGGGCCGACTCTCCCGCCGCCCCTACTGGGAACGCTTATCCCACCTGACAATCACGCTGAAGAGCGCGATCCGCCGAAGCGATGCCGCGACGCACTCTCATCCTCGCCCTCGCCCCGGCACGATTAGCCAGTCCCGAGAACGGGCGGAATCGCACTACCGTCCCGGAGAATGTGGACTTCTCCTCCGCTGCTCGCGCCCGCAATCCGATTTCGACGTAGGACGACATTATGACGCACGCTGGAATGCTTTCAATATAGAGATCCAGAGCAAGATGGCCGCTTCACCGACGCCTCCTCGACGAAGATGAGGCGACGCATCGCCACGACGGGCCGCTGCCGCTGGGCGCCAGCTAGCCTTTCCGCCTCGCTCCACTTCAGTAGTGCGCCAAGCCGCCGGCCGTAATGCGCAGTACTCGCTGGATCTCGCAGGACCGCGATCCGAAAGCAGAGTCCGCACGACTTCGACGCATCGGAGCGTGAACATCCAACGGAGCAAGCCTGCCGCGGCAGCTCCCAAGGGCGCCTCATGATCGCGAACGGCGCGTGATGCGGCGGACTCGACGGGTACCACCACTTCCTCGACATAGCGCCCCTGCTCAACGAGCTAGCCTCAACGCGGCGGGCGCCGCCATGCCGGTACGCTGAAATGCTCGAACCTCTACCGCCGAGGGAAGGCGCATTCGCGAGGGCCTCACGCATATCTCCTCGATGGCAGTACTGCATAACAGCGAGAGCTCCGCTTCCCGAGATCGGGCCGTGACATCACGACGACGAGAAGAGTCTCGGGCGGAGTCGCCGTGGCTCTCGCTCGACTCGAGCGAGCCGAGCTTCTGAAAGGCCGGTCCGGAACGCCTCGATGACAACCGCGCAACCGCCCTGCCTCGGGAGCGCATAGAAGACCCCTCGCCAAGACCGCGAACCGAGGTGCCCCCCGACCTCGTGGACGAGATCGAAGCGACGGGCGAAGCTCGCCACGTAAGCGAGGCTCACCTCGGGGCGGCAGTGTGCGAGACGCACAAGCACGCCGACGCACCGAGGGTACTCCCCGTGATCCACGCCACGGGCCTTCACAAGGATATCGTGAGGGCGCCACTCCTCACGCTCAGCCGCCCAACCACATCGAGAAGTACTCGTGAGAAGCTCGTCCCCGAGGTATGGCTCGACCGACTATCTGGCTAGCATGCCGCTTGCGTGGGCACACGATGAAAGGTAATCATCGAATTTGTTTCCCCTGCACCTCTCAGGCTCGACGGGCCCCGGCCGAACATCTTCCACCGCACCTCATATCAAACCGCGGAATTTGGAGAGAACCTTCCGAGGTAATTTCAGGCACGCACCAACGCCGAGGTAACTCATGGGACCTCAAATCGCTGCCGAAACCCGACGAAGTCCTGCAAGTGACTACATCCCGCTTCTCCTAAGCAACGGACCGAGCTCCCAAATGTGACGGATTCGGATGTCATAGGGGCCTTCTTGGCTTCCGTGGCCTCTTGCCGCGGATCTCGCGAAGAAGCTAGGGCTGGGACTCCAACCGAGGCAACGAGCCGATGGACATCGCCACTAAGTTTGCTAGCGGAGAGGGAGGCCGCCTTCGAGCTCGTTTCAATCGTGGCAGGGCAGGGAAAGCGCAAGGAGGAGGGCCGAGGGGCTCCCAGGCCTCGAGAACAAGAAGAAGAAGAAAAGGACAAGAGCCGCAAGGGCAAGGGCCGCCCCTCAACGCGTAATTTAATTTAAAAACATGGTGGCTGGGCGTCGGCCTTAAAGGGCAAGGCTCGCCACAAGAAACCTTCGACAAAGATGCTCAAGAAGCCGTGCTAAAACCACAGTTCTGGGCCAAGCATACCCTCGGGGAATGCAAACGGTGCGCAAACACTTCGCCAAACTCGTGGCCATTCCCCGAGGAGGAGGAGGAAGAAGCACCCGAGGGCAATCCGGGTGGTGACGGGGCTTCCCGAAGTGAACAACCGCTTCATGATCTTCGGCGGCAACACCAAAGAATATGTCGCACGGGTAACGCAAGAAGGAGCGACGGGAGGTGTACGCCGAATCGGCCGGGTAATCCCGGCCGCGAAAGTGGTCGACCAAGCCATCACCTTCGATCATTGGATCACCCTCGCACATCCCAAAACGAGGGCTTATCCATTGGTGGTGGATCCCATCATTGCCAATACCCGGCTCACCAAGGTCCTCATGGACGGGAAGCAGCCTCAACCTCATCTACGAGGAAACACTTGACCTCCTCGGGTGGATAAGTCCAAGATCCGCCAGAGGGCCGCATTCAACGGCGCCGCCCCCGGCAAGCAACCGGCCTCGGCAGATCGACCTACCGGTTCCGCCTTCGGGACCCTCGAACTTCGTGCAAGAGACTCTCACCTTTGAGATCCTTGGAGTCCCGGGGTACATACCACGCACTCCTGGCGCCTTGCTATGCCAAATTCATGGTCTGTCCCGAACTATACCTACCTCAAGCTCAAGATGCGAGGGGCCGGCGGGGTGTCATCACGACAAAGCCCTTCGCACTTCACGCATATGAGTGCGACGTGGAGAGTATGGAGTACGCCGAGGCACTCGCCATTGCCGAGGCACTCATTGCCGACGCCAAGAGAAGCTTTGACGAGATCGCAATCGAGCACGAGGCCAAGCGCCGCTACTGGGAGCTTCGAGCCCTCCTCGGGCACCAAGAAGATCCCACTCGATCCCAAGCAACCGGGAGAAGCTACCGACTATCACTCGAGAAAAGGATCCGAAATAGGAAGCAAGTCGTCGCTTCCTCCGCGGCGAACGCCAAAAACGTTTAGATGGGGACCTCGACATGCCGTGCATACCGAGGGATGTCGCCGAAAGCACTCCCTAGACATCCGACCGGCTCAAAGCCCATGCAGCGATGTATTGGCGCCGCTTTTGATGACGCCAAGTGGAAGATCATCGGCTTCGAGGGAGATCCACAAGCCATGGAGGCCGGATTTATAAAAGAAGTATTCCACCCCGAAAGTGGTTAGCTAATCCTCAGATTAGTAGAGAAAAAGAATGGGAAATGGCGGATGTGTGTGGACTACACTAGTCTCAACAAAGCATGTCCCAAAAGTTCCCTTCTTTACCCAAAATCGACCAGATTGTCGACTCCAATCGCCGGGTGCGAGACTTTGTCCTTTCTCGATGCATACCCGCTACCATCGATCAAAAATGAAAGAGTCCAACCAACTCGCGACTTCGCTCTCATAACACCCTTCGATGTATTGCTACCTCACAATGCCTTTCGGGCCGAGGAACGCTGGGCAACATACCGGCCACTGCATGCAAATCATCTTCGGAGAACTCATCGGGAGGATTGTGGAAGCCTATGTCGACGACATAGTGGTAAAATCCAAGAAAACGCCGGACTCGTGAGAGACCCTCGGGAAACCTTCGAAAGTGCCTAAACAAGAAGGGAGTCAAACTCAACCCCAAAAATGCGTATTTGGGGTCCCCCCGAGGATGCCGCCGGGTTTCATCGCTCTCAACGAGGCATCAAGCAAACCCAACCAAGGTTGACGCGATCACTAAGATGGGGCCAATCCGAGACCTCAAAGGAGTTCGAAGGTCATGGGCTGCCCGGGCTTCACTAAGCGTGTTCATCTCCCCCCCGGGGAAAGGGGCCTTCCCCTATCGGCTCCTTCGCAAGATCGAAAGCACTTTGCACGGACCCCCGAGGCCGAAGAAGCCCTCGGCAACCTCAAGAAGCTCCCCCGACTAGTCCACCAACTCGTGCCACCAAACCCGTGAGAGACCTTGCTCCTCACGCCACGCCCACTACCCGTAGTCGGGCCGGGTGGTCATAGTAGAGCCCGGAAGAGGGGCACACGCTGCCGTTCAACGCCGGATTTATTTCATCGCTGAAGTACTTTCCGACACCAAGACTGACACTCGCAGATGCAAAAACCGGTTGTATGCTATCGCATCGACGCCAAGAAAACTTCGCCACTACTTCCTCAAGCACCCGGGGCCAAGCCGTGGTATCCTCATTCCCCTGGGAGATCATCCAGAACCCAGAAGCCACAGGAAGAGTGGCGGCGGGCGGTGGAGCTCATGGGCGAGACGATATCGCTCCTCGCCGCGTAAGGCAATAAAGTCTCAAGTCTTGGCCGATTTTGTGGCCGAATGGATCGATACACAATTACCCCCGCCCATCCAAGCCGAAAGTGTTGGACCATGTACTTTCCGATGGGTCCATGATGAAGACAAAAGTGGGTGCCGGTTTTGTTTTCATCTCACCCCTTGGGGTTCACACAAGGTATGCCATCCGGTTGCATTTCCCGCCAACAACGCCGCAGTATCACGAGGCGCCGATCAATGGTCTCGTGATCGCGTTAGCCTCGATCCCACGGGTTGGAAACCGTGGGGATTCTCAACCGGGGTTATTGACTAAGTCATGAAGGCCTTCGCCCGCCTCACGACCCCAAGATGGAAGCATACCGCCAAGAAGTGCGCAAACCGGAGGAAAGGTTCCACGGGCTTGAGCACAAGCACACCCCAAGGCGCTACAATGAATGAAGCCGGACGAATTTCCGCCAAGGTCGCGGCGACCCGAGGTACCGTTCCCGAACGCGTTCTCACCCAAGATCTTAATGAGCCCTCGGCCACACCGCCTTGAAATACCCTCGGCCCTTCGAGACGACTCGAACAAGCCGTGCCCGGCTATGGCGGTCCACCAAGTCCCCGACCGAGAGAGAGCCTCTATGGGAATACCTATCCCAAGGAGAATTACCCGAGGATAAGACCGAGGTTTCGGCCGATTGGGTCCGGCGGGCAAAATCCTTCGCGCTTTATTGAGACAAAAAGAACTCTACAAGAAAGGAGCCTCGAGTATACATGCGATGCATACCCCTGGGCGGAAGGCGCAGATTTGCTCAAGACACCCACAAAGGGGAGTGTGGCCATCATGCCGCACCGGTGACTCTTTGTCGGTAAAGTCTTCGCACAAGGCTTCTATCGCCCTCGGCGTACGGACGCCGAATGAAGTTGTGCGCGATCCGCAAGGGATGTCAATTTTACGCGACGCGAAGACACATCTTCCAAAGACAAGCCCCGCGGCACCATACCTCCGACATGGCCATTTGCGATGGGGGCTCGACATGATCGGCCCCCTCAAAAAAGGGCACCGGAGGACACACTCACGCCCTAGTCGCCATCGACAAGTTCTCCAAATGGATCGGCCCGAGCCCGTGGTGAACCCTCGCGACAGGCAGGAAACGGGTGAAGTTCTTTACTGAACATCATTTCCCGCTTTGAGTCCCAACTCCATCATCACAGATAACGGAACCAACTTCGTGGGGAAGAAATTCTCGACTTTTGTGGCCACTACGGCATCCGGTCAAGCACCTCGCCGTAGCCCACCCAAAGACCAACGGTCAAGTGGAGCGTGCCAATGGCATGATCTTGCAAGGCCTCAAACCAAGGATCTTCAATCGGCTGAACCAAGATGGGAAGAGGTGGTACCAAGAGCTACCGCCGGTTCTATGGAGCCTTCGAACAACAAAAAGCCGAGCCACGGGTTTCACCCCATTCTTTCTAGTCTATGGAGCCGAGGCGATCTTGCCTACGCATATTGAATATGGGTCCCCAAGGCCGCGAGCCTACACCGAAAGGTGGCAACCAGCAGTAAGGTAAGATTCCATCGACCAAGTCGATGAGGCCCGAGATGTCGCGAATTCGGGCGAGATACCAACAAGCTCTTCGAAGTATCACGCCAAGCTTTAATCAAGCCTCGGGAGTTCCAAGTCAATGACCCCGCATCAGCCGAAGCAAGATAACAAAGGGCGCCACAAACTCACGCCCATTGGGAAGGGCCGTGATTTCATCGCCAAATACTAAGGCCCGAACCTACAAGTCAAGAATCGAGAAGGGTGAAGTCTACTCCAACGCCTCGAACATAGAGCCTACGCCGCTTTACCCTTAACCTCGCACTGTAAGATTAAACACCTACGTTTTTTCGCCAATAAAAGATCTACATCTTTTTTATGAAGAGAAACTTCTTGTGTATACCTTAAGGGAGTCTTAGTCTCGGCCCAAAGACAAGACTAAAACTCTCCTCGGGGCTACACGGGGACCCCTCCTCTTTCTTTTTGAAACTTTTCTTCAAAGAAAAGTTCTCCCCGACGCACACCTCGATCCAATCGCTTAAGTTGGGCGTAAGGTCGCGCGACGCACGTATCCTAAGTGAGGTAGCCGAGCCAAGCTGATCGCCCTAGTGACACCCGCAGACGGACCGCCCCCTGGCATCCATGCTCACTATCTCGCGAAGCGGAGAAAGCAGTTTACCCGCCACACAATAAACGAAATTCGAGAGACGCAACACAATCATAACGCATCCGCCCAAGACACAAGGCCTCGGGCAAAGACCATTGTTTATGTACATATTCCTTACCCATTTAACTTTTCATACAAGGGGAGATCGGGGCGCCACGAGCCTCGCCCACCTGCACTTCACGACGGCCGCCGAGGCAACATCTGCGGAGGCAACATCCTCGGCAAATGCATCCCCGAGCGGTATCGACGTCCGCCCGCCGGCGCATCCCTGAGACGGCATCCCGCATCTCCGTGTCCGCCTCATAGCTTGATTCTATGGGGAATACGGAGGGCATACCTCGCCTTCAAAGCTGGAGGCCAACTGGCCGCAAAGATCGCCCACGGTTATACAACTCCCCGGTCTTGGCGGCATCGGCGCATCCTTTCCCCGGCGTCGGCCACGCCCTCGCCATTATCCGAGCCGAGGAAGAAGCCCCCGCGACGTTGCTCGAACCACGGGTTGCATCGGGAAGTGCGAGCGTAACACCGCCATGCACGCCCGCACGCCAGACCGGAAGGCATTCCGAGCTCGAGACCTAAGGAAGCCACCCACCGGGCGCCAGCGGGTGCAGCCGAGGGTCCAACCTCTAGGTTGTCCGCCCCAAAGCGATACCGGATGAAGTCGGCATGTGGCCTCCTCCAGCCTCCTGGTATGACTTCGCTTGTTCCGCCCCTCGAGCGAGCGTAGCCGAGGTCCCCACGGCCTCGGTCCGGATCTTCTCCGCCTCTGGCGACAGGCACCAAAGCAACGTCAGAAACAAAGGGATCAAAGACAAAAGACCTACCAAAGGAAAGAACGCACCTTGGCATCCTCTCTTCAAAGCCGCCCCAAAGATCACGCCGCCGTGCTCATCCGCGAGCGACTTATGGAGCTGCTCCTTCCTCCTTTCTCGAGGGTCTCCCTCGAACACCAACTCCCCGATACGGGTGTTCAGGGCGCCGCACATCTCCGCCCGCTTCCTCGCCTTCCCCGGATACGTCCCCCGCCGCCATTGGCCTCCTCCGGGCCTGGAGGGACGCTTCGGGCATCCTCAAAGTCCTCGCTCATCTGAAGCCATTTCGGCCGCCACCTTGGCAGCCTCGACCTGGCCTTGACGAGCTCGGCCTCCTAGAGTTCGCCGCTGAGACTCCCCTCCTCGGCAAGAGTAGTAAGCCGGACGCCTCGCTTGGGCCTCGATCAATTTCACCCGCGTCGCCCGAGGGCGGTCAGTTCGGGACATTCCTCGCTAAGGGAGCTCGGACTTCTCCCGGGCGAATCGCCGGAGATTCCCGCGGCAAAGACACCACCAATTATGGCACATACATAAAGAAAATGCAGCGAAAAAATGGCAGCCAAGACACTCACCGCGGCCTCGGCGAGACGACCGTTATGGTGTCACCCATCTTCGCGAAGGCCGTCGGCGACTAACGGGCGGATCCGTCATGAGTCCTCCACGCCAGACCTCGGACGGTCATCGATCACCACGGGCGGCGGACCCCCGCACATCACCCAAGGTCAAGGGAGGACCACCCCAACGAAGTCGCTCGGGGAGGAAGCATTTTCATCCACCGCAGCTCCCGCAGCAAAGGAAACCAGACTGCACCAAGAAAGTCCGAGGTCCTTCGTCGCCGACCACGAGGCATGGACCTCACCAACGCCAAGACGACGCTTTGCCGGTGGGCGCGGGCCCAACCCGGCATGGAGCAACGGGAAGTCAGGACCAAAAATGCCCCATGAGCCCCGGATCGGTGGGAGCCGACACAAGTGAAGACCTCCGTGTCTCCGCCGCCCTCGAAGAGCTCCTCCCGAGAGAACTCTCTTACCGGGGCTTGGCCTCGGGAGGGCAGGCCGCGTCGTGGGACCCCTCAAACGGCGCTTAATCAAGCCCGGCGCTGGTCGGGCGTCGCAGCTCGTACTGAAAGCTCTCTCGAGTCGATCACCATAGGCCGGGTGGACGACCCACCATCACCACCGCGGGCTTGAACCACCTCGAGAAATCTCGCCGCCCGCTTCGGGCCCGACCTCCCCGAGGCTCGAGGGGCTAAAACCACGGGAGCCCAACGCAGGTGGACAACGTCTTGGTGAGACAACCCCGACTCTAGGCCCCTACCGAGGCTTGCGACTAGCCTTCGTGGCCTTCTTTGGGATGCAAGGACAGAGTGGGGGCCCCCGTTTCCTGAAGTCAAGAACGCGCCAAAAAAGAAGCTAAAAAATACCGTAAAAGGAGGCTAACTCGCGAAAACACGAAGGGACTCACGAGGCCCCGAGGGATCGCCCAGGTGTGGCCGAGGCGCGGAAGATCGCGACCGGGGGGCATCGCACTTGACGCGACGGGCCGTCTCCCCATGGCAAGACGCGCTGGAGCCGGGCGTGAAGGGGCGCCACCGCTCTTCACCTCGGCGGCGCCCGCGACGCCCGAGCGGCGTTGGCCCTTCACGCCGAAGCCTCTCACCTTTGCAGCGTCAAGGCGCCCCACATCGGGAAACCCCGAGCCGCCACTAGTCCCGGGGCCTCGCCGGAGGAAGCCTCCGGGCGAGTCGAGTCGCGGCCTCCGGCGTCACCGAGCTGAGGCACGCAGCAAAGCCCCGAGTGGGTCGGCAACCCCAAGGCTCGGTCTATACGAGCCGCCCATCGTCATCCGACGAGTTCACGACGAACTCGTCCTCCTCATCCTCGTCCCTCCTCGGTGGTCAAGGTATCAGGCGATTGGCCCGCCTACATTTGGGCCAAGGCCCGACGGTTGGCGCGGGCCACGTTCTTCTTCTTCTCCTCCTCCTCCTTGGCCCGCGCCCTCTGCTGCTCGTTCCGAAACACGGTTTCCGCCGTAGCGCAGATCTAGATCGGGCACGAGGCGGAGGAGAGTCGTGGATAGTTCAAACGACCCGCAAGAAGATGGAATAAGAACGTGGTGAAGCCACGCCGCAACAACAAGACAATGCAAGAACGCTGAAGTCAAAAAGCGCTTACCAAGGAGATGTACCCACGGCGGGCGCATAGGGATCTCGGGAAATCTGGGACGGGGGTATTGGACCCCAATGCCTCCCCTCACCCTCTTGGCCAGCCATCGGTGGAAAGCGAAGGGATGACATCCGAGACTCCTCAAGACCAGCAGGCCGAGGAGGTCATCGACTCATGAGCAAAGGGCGAGCCATCAATGGCAACACCCGACGCCGATGAAAAGCGGGCTACCACGGCCTGGCGTTCACACCCCCATCTCGGAGCCGCGGGATGCCGCCTCGAGCCCCTCCAACGGGGATGATCCGGCGAGGGGGACCCAGGGGCCCACTTATTCGTTATTTGTTTAAGCACACGCCCCGTGTATGCGGGAAGCGCGTTCCCATCATTGCGGAGGTAGAACCACCGATCCCCGCCACCCCTTATTAGAAGAGGTAAGCTTGGAAAGGATGTACCCATCACTTGGGTTCGCCTTGTTCCGCTCCGGACGACTTGGCAACAAGAACCCAACGCTAACGAACGGCCGTGTTCTCCCTTCACCACCGAGGCGGTGGTGAGATCCGCTTTGAAGAACCACAGCCAAAGGTCCCAACGCGCTCGATCCTCGAGAATCCTCACAGAGGGTAACAAAGATAGCCGCTTGAGAGATCGAAGTTCGGGGCGTATGGTGGAGCTCGACGTCATAATGATGAAGAATCGCCAATAAACCGCCCGCCGGCATCCCGAACCCGCGCCGGTGAAGATCCATCGGACTCACCACATAGCCATCGGGAGGGTTAGGCTCCTCCTCGGTCCAATGCGGCGCAATCCACTCCGCCGCTCGGCATTAGTAACGCAGGGGCGAAGAAGCCCTTCCTCGACAAGGTTTGAAGCTTTTCCTCCATCGCCGTCGTTCTCGGCCATGGTTCGCATCGAGCACCTCCCTCGTGTTGTCGCCGCCACCGGATTGCGCCATGGATTAACGGGAGGACGAGGAACAAAGAACCACGGCAACACCGCTCACACGAGCACAAGGCAAGTGGATTTCTCCCTTAACCTCTCCCCTCGTCTTTCTTTCTTTCTCCTAATTGCCGCAAGCAAAGAAGGCAAGAAGGCGATATGGCAAGAACAAAGGAGCAACTATCCGCCGCCGCCCCCCATATTTATAGGGAAGGGAAGGCAAAACCGAAGTGCATCGACCCCCATATTTATAGGAAGGGAAGGCGACCCCCATATTTATTTTATAAGTTATAATGCCATATGACTTATTACTATTATAAAAGTTGCTTTTATTTGATCTCCCCACCCATTACTATCCCTATATACCACTTGTCCTTGAATGATTTATGTCTCTAAAAAAGAAGAAAAAAAAATCGCGGAAAAAAAATACCGTGAAACTTAAGGCGTAAGAAAGAGAATGAATAAAAAAGGGAAAGAAAAACACATGCTTACATAAGTTATACACTATAAGTTAAAAGTATAAGTTAGACATTACATTTTATAATTTGATCTTATTGTTATGTTCTATAAATTATATCTTGTAAGTTATAACGTATATGTGTTAAAGTACATTTTGTAGTTTTGGTCTTTTTTGTTATGTTCTATAAGTTATACATATATGTTAGACACTACATTACCTAGTTTTGTCTTATTGTTATGTTCCATAAGTTATACACTATAAGTTAAAAGTATAAGTTATACATATATGTTAGACACTACATTACCTAGTTTTGTCTTATTGTTATGTTCCATAAGTTATACACTATAAGTTAAAAAGTATAAGTTAGACATCACATGTTGTAATTTGATCTTATTGTTATGTTCTATAAATTATACACTATAATTTAAACGTATATGTTACACAAGTACATATTATAGTTTTTGTCTTTCTGTTATGTTCTATAAGTTATATAATATAAGTTATACATATATGTTAGACAATACATGTCGTAGTTAGGTCTTATTGTTGTTCTATAAATTATACACTATAAGTTATATGTATATGTTACACAAGTACATCTTGTACTTTGGTCTTTCTATTATGTTCTATAAGTTATATAATATAAGTTACACATAATTTGCTATTATTAAAAAAAAAAAAAAAAAATAAAATCTTCAAAACATATTCGAAAGTGGGATCTAGTTTTGTTCGTTTTCGCCGCGTAGAGAACACGTTGGTGTGACGGAATTAAAAACGGATAGCTTTTTTAAAAAAAATGTTTTACTTTTTTAACGACATCATCGCTGCATGAGCACATGCGGTAAAAGCACATGGTTGCTTATTACTATTATATAAAAGTTGCTTTTATTCGATCTCCCCACCCATTACTATCCCTATATACCACTTCCCCCTCAATGTTTTATGTCTCTAAAAAAAAAAAAAAAAATCTTGAAAAAAAATACCGTAACTTAAGGCGTAAGAAAGAGAATGAAAAAAAAAGGGAAAGAAAAACATATTGTCGGGGACCCAAATATTGGACCCCGTGACATTCTCATATAACGAGAAATCGTTTAGCCATTCGGGCCGTGGCCCAAGAAAAAATCGGCCCGCTATCATCCCGCTTAGAAGGACGGCCCCAACAGACGGCGGGATGGACCGTGCCAAAGAGCCACGACGCCTACGTGAAGACGGAGTCGCCCACGTGACGCCCACTAGAGTCACGCGATGAAAAGAGCTCGCTACGCCACGGAGGACAAGGTCGGGGACCTTTACAAGACGACGAAACCATGGCGCCCACGTCATCATCGGCCAACCTAAGGCTCGGATTCAACCCCCAAATCTCCGTCTCGCCCGAGGGTGGTTTAGCTCACCGGCCTCGATGATGAGAACCTCCGCCTCGCCCGAGGGTGGCCTAGCTCACCACCTCGGGCGCAAAAACCCGCCGCCCGAGGGAGACCCGACTCTCCATCCTCGGCCGAGGTGGCTCAACCCACTCACCCGGGTCATAGACCCTCGGGCGTGGGAGGTTCCGATCTCAAGGAAGGGAAAGCTTGATTTAACGCGGTTACACGGCAGACGAGGCGCCGGGGCCATCGACACGCCCTACCAAATCGACCGCCGGATCACTTCCCAAATCCGACCGATGGGACACAAGGTGAACCGGTGACGTATTACGCCGCCCAACACGGGAAACCGTGGCTATTACACCGTTCATTCCTCAGCGAAGATCGCCAAGACGCCACGACGGGCCGCACCCTCGGGCTTATGACACGCCACGCCGCCTTTCTGGGACCGCCCTCGCCATGCGGATCGGTGAGGGACGCCACACGCATCCTCGGGGCCGCGACCGAAACGCACGCCCCGCCATCGGATTAGGACGCCGCGGTCTTCATCAAACAACGCCAAAGCCGCCCAAATTTCGGCCAGGCGCGATGCAACGAGCATAGCCTCGAATTAGCCACCTAGGCATCCACATATGTAAACATTACTTCCCTCTTCCCTCTATAAGGGGGAGTAATGCCCCATTAGCGAGGGGATCCCGCACGGACGTAAGCATAACCACCACCACCACCACGATCGGGGCTTGAGACCAGCGTCTCTCCCCTCACACCGCTTGTAACCCCTACTACAAGCTCACCTTTGAGCGCGAGGTAACACGAAGGGACACCACCTGGCCGGACGAGGGCCCCGTTGGCCTGAACCGTGATAAACTCGCCGTGTCTGGCGGTCCATCTTGCGCCACGCCATAGGAGGAGGGGCACACGCCCATAAATTCTTTATTGCCGCAGACCCAGGCACCCCCGGTTCTCGAACGCCGACACACATGCTTAAAAAAAAAAAAAAAAGTGGTGGGACTTATTTATTCCCGAAATAGAAAGTGGAGCCCGTCCGATCGTTCGCGAGGAAACGTTCGCGCGGACGACATCGCTTAAAACAGTCTTTTTCGACTAGAGGCTCGTTGGCGTGTCTAATATATTAAAAGTATTGTGTATAAAAAAGTTAGAATATCTCCATGGACGAGGGAGTAACTGTTAATTCAATAAATCAGGCCATAGCCAATGGTACGATGTAAAGGCTGAAAAGCGCGAGTTTCAAACACTGTTGGATTGAAAATTACTCCTTCCATTCTAGAATAAACACACATTTCGCTTCCCGAAAGAGTCAAATATTTTAAGACTGGAAACAGAAATTAATATCAACATTTGCGTCTCCAAATAAATTTATTATAAAGTCATATTACATTTTCGATCTAATGCTACTTATTATACATCATGAATATTGATTGATATACGGAGTAGTTTATTTTGGAAGGTGAGATGTGTATTTACTTTAGGTCGGAGGGAGTACTTGAAACCATACAACAATTTTTATTATATATATGCAGTTGAGTACTACTGCCGTACACAGACAGAACAAAGAAGAACCTCCTTATATACAGACAACGAAATGGACAGTGTGAAATACCAAAATATACAGTTATTATATGCTCCCATGTTCCAAACGAAACATACATATTCCGGACGAGGCAAAGTATTTCAGCTTGACAGCAACCTACTATAGAACTATAAATACCTAAAACTTCATTTTAAACCTTCACGCTTTTCATCCTTGTCTGGAGTCCTAGTCACACCAAGTATGTCTGAAAATGAGGGATGTCAAAACTTAAATCACATTGTGTTTTCAGAATGCTGCATCATAGAACCCAAAAAGCAGAATGAAGGAAACTGATAATAGAATAGTGTGGACATGAGAAAACTAAAGATGGTTTTTTTTCTTTGCTAGAGTACTCACATTAACAGATCATCAAACAAGACAGTGATCTAATATCAAGACAGTTAGAGGACTTGGAATTGTGGACCTACGTTTTAGCTGGGCGCTCAGGGTAAATGACTGGCTAGGAAAAACAGAACCTGAGAGGCCGTGGACGGCTTTCCCAGTCCCTTTTATACCTGTGCACAGTCTCTTTTGCTACGGCTATAATTTCAGTTGTTGATAATGGAGAAAACACAAATTTTGGACTGGCAGATGGTTGAATGGATGTTCTATTGAGGTGTTGGCCCCTCAACTATTCGCCGTGTCCCCAAGGGATAGCCAGCAAGAGAACTGTTCGAGGAGGCCTTGACGAATAACAGATGGTTTGAAGACATCCAGAGCCATTATTCGGTAGCAGACCTATCTGAGTTCCTTGACATCTGGGACCTTGTACAGGAGGTGCTGTTACAGCCAGATACTGAGGATGTTCATAAATGGCGCTTTGAGGCCTCGGGTAAGTTATCCACCAAATCAGCTTACAAGGCCTTCTTCAATGGATCCACGTATTTTGCACCATGTAATCTGATTTGGGAAACATGGGCTCCAAGGAAATGCAAGTTTTTCCTATGGCTAGGGCCCACAACCGTTGCTGGGCAGCGGACAGGTTGGCACACCGTGGCCTTCCCCATCCAGATCACTGCCCGCTTTGTGACCAGGAAGGTGGGACGATTAACCATCTACTCTCGGCTTATGTCTTCGCTAGACAGTTTTGGCATCAGTGGAGTTTTTTGGGGATTCCGGATGTCACACCCCAAATGGAGAGTAACAATTTCTTCTTATGGTGACAACAAGCAAATGATCAAATGAGTAATGGTGTGCGGGATGGTTTCAACACCCAGGTCGTTCTAGGGGCATGGACCCTTTGGAAATTCAATGGGATCACCCCAAGAGTGGACAGAACCTTCCTGCTGGCGCAGGAGGAATCTGAACTCTGGATGCTTGCAGGTGCTAAAGGTCTTGGTTCCGTGGTTGCTACTAGGCCGCCTATGGTCCAGATGGTCGTAACTTATGTGTATTTTGGCAGCAATGTAAAAATGTAAAAGTTTAGCCCCGCGATCATGGGCTAGTGATGTAGGCGTGTGTGCGCATATGTACGCTGTGTATGGATATTTTGGCCTAACTCTCCTCTTAATGCAATGATATGCAGTCCTCCTGCATATTCGAGAAAAAAGTTGTAAATACCAATTTATGATGTATGCATCAGAAAGCAAATAAACAGACAGAGATACAGAGTCCAGTTGTTCTTTTCGGAAGACTGATGCAATCACAGCACACTACATATAAGGATATAGATATTGTTCATCAGAGCATTGGATATTATCTGGTTCCTGAAAAGGATTTGATTATCACCTAGATTCCTGAGCTATGCCACTGTTTTTTCACATAGTATACAAGACACACAAACACTGTGAATTATACAAAAAGAAGATAAGACATGGATATGGTTGCAGCTAAAAGATAAAAGCCATGACACACATGTTGTCTTGGGGAATTGTCTGGTGACTGGCATTGGTGTGCGCTTCCTGCTATTTAATTTCTTAACAAAACAAGTTTTGTCAAGAAACTAAACAGCAGGAGTACATGGCGTGATGGACCCAAAGCACCAATGCCAGACTGTCACACGGCTACATGAAGAGTGTCATTTTAACCAAGGCCTCATTTTTGGATTTCCATAAAAAAATGAAATAACTAAATCCCAACAGATTCAACTAACAGTAACCATCCAGTAAAAACCATCTTCCAGATGCCAACAAATAAGGTCCCACATCAGCAGTCAGCACTAGATACTTCCCAGTTCCCACAGTAGCCATGGAAAAGATAAAAGCAATTGTACAAACATTGTTTAGTTTGCATCATGCACTGAAGCACTACTATACAAGATCAAAATAATATATCATGGGTTACAGTCATTAGTATCACTGGCAGCCTGTCCTGGACCCGTGTGGTCATAGGTCAGTTGACAAAATAGCAAGAGACCAGAAATGAAATCGGTTGCACAAGAAGATGAAAGGAGATGTCATCAATTCATCATACCTAAGAGGATGATGTGAAACCGCAGAAAGTCCATCATTCTCAATGGTGTGCAGGCGAGCCTCTTCTTGCGATGTCAGCTTCAAGGGAGAGCTTGGCAATCGCTGAAATATTCAAAACCACATTTATTTATCCCGGTAGATTATACTGGATAATTAGGAACAAATATTTAGTATCCAAACACTGAAGACCAACAATACCTTGTCCAGAGCTATCATCAGAAGCAACAGAAGGCTCAGGTTCAGATCCAGAGTCTCCGACAAGGCGAAACTCGACAACAGACTTGAAATCCTCCCACGGCTTCACCCAAACTTTTGCTCTGTACACACTCTTCTTTCCAGCATCAGCTGCCTCCAGTATCAGGTCATGCAGGGTGCCGGTCACCACCTGCCGCTTCGACTTTAGCACCCGTGTAAACTCCAAGGCAGTACCCTGTTCAAGAAAATTCTCCAGCCATTATGGAGAGAACACAAAAGAAACCCCAGCGTGGCCGTGGTGTACATCCATAGATAGATCATGCCACTAATAATATGAGAAAATACTCCCAATTTGCTAGACACTGCATGAGTTTCCACTTTTCTAACGGTTCATCATCACATACAGTACAAACCATCAGATCTCGAAATCGAACCTTAATTCTAGCAAATCTAGTAAATCATCACTCCCTTAAGACTGCACCTAAGTTTAGGGACAACTGAAGCCCGGCAGCGAATTCATGGACGTAACCTCCACTCGAGAGTGGAGGTTCATTGACCTAACTAGGTGACGTCGTCGCATCGCAAGTCAATGGCAATTCGCTCATCGCATGCCCTCAGGTACACAAGAGTCCACACACTGATGAAATAGGTGTCGGCACGGCACGCACCTGGTTCTTGTTGTGGTGGGCAACGGCGAAGCGCGCGGCGTCCTCGGCCTCGGCCCGCTCGCGGAGCGCGGCGAGCACGCCACGCACGAGGCCGCTCTCGTCCCCGCCCAGGTGGAACCCGGAGACCGCGGCGGCGGAGGCCGCGAGAACCACCGCGGCGAAGAGGAGGAGGAGGTCGGCGCGGCGAGGCATCTCGGGCGCGGCGAAGGGCGGGCGGGCGAGGCGAACCTACTACTGCCACTACCGGCGGCTGGTTTGATTGGTTGGTTCGGCGTCGGCGTGTGGCGCTTGGCTGCTGTCCGGTGCTTGTTTGTGCTCGTGCTCTTCGCTTCGGGACGGTGTCAGTTGTCACGGTGGGCGGGTGGGGAAAGCGAAGGGGAACCCCGGGTGGGTGGTGGGGGCAGGTTGGCGTGCAGGAGACAGCGACGCGTGATCCGATCGGAGCCGTCAGCGCCTTGGGATCGGGCGGTGGGTGGAGCCCCACGCGGAGATGGGTTTGTCGTTTCTCCCCTTCTAGACCTACTATGGGCCTTGGGCCCTTGGCCTAGCACAATCCTTATCTGCGTTGCGCGTCGGCTGCTCTGCTCTTTCCAGAGTCGCGACTCGCAGGGCACACGCGAACGCGACCGGGGCTGTTGCCGAGGTCTAGGGCGGCGCCACCGCGTCACAAGGCTGCCTGCGTCCACGCAGTTCAACCGCTTCTAGACATCCGAAGCTTCCTGTGAGCTCAAGTCATGAGGTGGTGAATATCCTTATGATGTTGATGATTCTGCTCACACCATTCCTTTCATATATGGAGTAGTATATGACAAATCAAAATAAGTAGATCCTCTGTTTCATAATGCTTGTTCAAACCTCATCATCCAAACCGACCTAATAAGATTACTAGTTCGAGAACGTCACTGCAAATAAACATGGGACACTCGGGGGACAAGACTTTATTCGTTTTGAATTGCAAGCCACTTTAACTTTATCCTAGATCTGTTGTTATTATGCTGACGGATTCCAATTAGCGTCGCCAAACTTCTCACATAAAAAAATACACGAGTAAAATGCACTGTCCTCAAACTATTGGCATCCTCCCATCTAGGTACTCGAATTATCAAAACGACTATCTGGGTCCTTGAACTATTGCCTATGCATACCACAGGTCTAAATCCTGCCACGTCATGGGCAATTTTTTAAATAAAACCCTATCTATTTTTTCTTTCTCGCAACTAGCTCCTTTGGTGTCCAGGCGGTCCCAGGGCTTCCCCTTGCCGCTCCGGTGCAGCAGGATGATGGCGCCGGCGTGCCGGCCGCGGCAGAGTCCGCGGTAGTTGTCTGCTCGGTGCAGGAGGATGAAGAGACGCCGTTACCAAAGTTCGCGCGTCATCGCCGACGCGTGTTCGTCGCGTGGGATCGTGGGGCGTGGCGCGCCGGCCGGGCTGCCCATGCCTTCTTCCTCTCGCGGCGCGTTAAACCGCCATCTTGCACGCACAACCCGACGCCGGTCTTTGCCTTTTCGGTTCGACGGGGACTTCACGGCTGCCGGAGCACTCGCTGGTTGAGCTCCACCGCCGCAGCCTATGGTCGACTTTCACTAGCGGCGGCGAAGTGGATCGCGCGTACAACCGTCGCCAACTACCACGCCGCTACCCGACGAACGCGGTGATCTCCAACACTGTTGTTATGACCGGTCTGCAGTACTCCAGGCGCATGGCTGGCTGATATTAGGCGCATGCATAACGAAGTAGCAGACTATTTCTTATTTTCTATTATTAGATAAAGAAAGGGCTATACGCTCTTGTAACCACGAGACATTTGAATCAAGCAGAAGCAATCCTAGTTGCTCGGCTTCCCCTTGGGAGCCGGCCTCCCCAACTCTGACCATTTCCTTCCTCTGCGATCACGGCGCCTCACCGCCGTACCTCCACCTTCAAGCCTCACCCACCAGTCGAACACACGTACAATCTCCGATCAACCCGAGGGAGAACCCCGCTGCGTATCAGCTGTCGAGGAGCTGGCCGTGCTACGGCACACTCTCCGTGGCGTTCCGGTGTGGCCTGTCAGCCCTCTAGCCTATGGCGTCCCGGTCCCCGTGTTGGATGAGGACGGCGGCGGCAGCGGCAGGAAGATTCTCAGCAGGCTCAACACGCAGCGACCATCATCTGCCGTGTACATCTCCTTCGGGTCACAGAACACGATACGAGCGAACCAGATGGCGGAGCTCGCCGCGGCGCTGGAGTCCATAGGCCGCCCGTTCGTCTGGGTCTACGTCAACGGTGTCTTCCGCCACGAGGGGCTGCCGGACGGGTTCAAGGCGCTCGCGTGCGCCTGTGGCAGGGGCCTTGTGGTTCGTGGGTGGGCGCCGCAGCTCAGGATCTGGCGCCGCGCCGCCACGGGCGCTTTCATTAGCGGACGACGGCCTCACAGGTGGCGCGTGGACTCGCAGCCAGAGCGGCGCCCTTCATCGCGGTGAGGTTCGACGACTGGGCGCTACGCCCCACGCCACTAGGGCGGCAAGGCTCCCGCCGCGCGCAGGTCCGACGGGGCGAGATCTCGAGGCGTGGTGGAAGGGCATGCGAGCCGCAGCGCTGGTGCCGAAGCGTGTGCGTGAGCCGACGAGGCGGCGGCGGCGCACAGGATACGGAAGCAAGGGAGTTGGGAGTGAGGACCAACGGCTCGCACAACGGCATCGTCGACTCTTTGACTTTGGAGCGGCAAGGGGAAGCCCTTGGACCCGCCTGGACACCAAAGGAGCTAGTTGCGAGAAAGAGAAAATAGATAGGCTTTTTTTTGAAAAATTTCCCATGACGTGGCAGATTGTAGACCTTTGTTGTAGACCTTTGGTGTGCATCGGCAATAGTTCAAGGACCCAGATAGTCGTTTTGATAGTTCGAATACCTAGATGAGAGGAGGTCAATAGTTTAAGGACCCTCCATGCATTTTACTCAAAAATACACCATCTACATAATCAGATTAAATCCTTTAAATCCACCATTTATGTATCGATAGTGTAGATGTTGATACTTTATTTAGAAAACACAGTAAAAAAACATTTTTTAAAAAAGAAAACATCATCATAAAATTTAGACCGGAGAAATATTCACTTTTATATATACCACATCATGCTGCAGTTAGAGTCATCATCTCACATACTGCTGCGGTGAGCCAGTGAACCTGTTCCACGACAGTTCTCCAATTCATACGAAACGACTAGATTAGGCAACGTACTAGTAAACGTTTATACACCATTATTGCTAGTTTTATATTTTATGTGCTTCAGCATCCTCTGGCAACCCTGCTACTCCTGAACATCTTCAGCAAAGCAAAGCTCCCATCCATCGCCATCCTCCTTGGAATTCACGCGCTTCAAAGTGTCGTTGCCATCTGACACTTCCACAGCGCACTCATCGTCATCCAAATCTTTCCCCACTGGGCTTGCAGGTTCAACAAGGGTGTGCTTAGGAGACTCGATGGCTTCGGTAGTCCTGTCGGAGTAAGTCCAGCTTGGAGACTCGATGGCATTGGTAGTCCTATGGGTAGTCTTATCCGAGGAAGTCCAGCTCTTGTGATGAGAACAGCTCTTGTGATGAGAAGAATGTGATGAAGAAGAGAGGCTCGACATAGCTGAGCGCTGCAGCTTGCTCAATGATAGGCGCTCATCCACCACTCGCTTCAGCAATGAAACGTCCTCACAGACCACAGCCATCTCACCTCTGCAATGAGGTCAACGACATGAATCACAGTTGGTTGTCTTGCAGATTTAGAGCTCATAAACACTTAAAAAGGTAGTCTACTGCTATCATAGCTCTAAATCATTTTAACAGGCAGGGTGGTACATTATTGCATAGTGCAGACAAGACATTGCTTGAAAAGTTAGACATTACACTAAATAAATAAATAAATAATGTTAATGTTAAATGAATATTATTTTTGTTTGCTTCAATTCCTATTTATTGGGGTGATTATTATAACAGGTTGACTATTATAACAGGTATGCTCATGAGAATCTTTGAAAGATAAACAATAGAACAATTCAAAGTATGAACAGGACTAGTATTGAACAGTTTGACAGTACCGAAGTGTCTGAAATGAAATGACAACTTACTGCAGCATATCAACAATTTGGCCCCGCTCAACTAAGAATTCCTTCAACTGTCCAAACAATTTAATTATAAACATCAGTAAACAATTGTTTGTAAAAAGGAAAAATACATAAAACGAAATTGTCAAAATTCAAAACCCATATTACTAAGGATTAAGGAAGCAGATAATACCTTCAGGTTCTCCTCAGCTTCTTTCTGCAGCTTTCTTGATTCTTCAACAATAGAATTCATCGTCTTTTCCTGTTCATCAAGTTGTGCCTGAGCAGCAGCCTCCTTTTCGATCTTTTCTTTCTTGGCTGCTGCAATTTCTTGTTGTGCAGCAGCCAATCTTTCATCAAGAGTTTGGCGTATCTACACAGATTAAATTTAAACATCAAATTTAGCATGAATTCAGCTTTTATAATGTAATGCAATCAATTACATGGCCACTATAGGTTTTAGTATTGATGATTGTCAAAAAAAGGAAACAAGTCCAAAAATAAAATGAAGTCAGATCAAATAAAATGAAAAAAATTAATGAATTCTGCATACCAAAATTAAGGAAACTGTAACTGAACAGACCAACAGTTCTGTAGAAAAATATAGGTTTTCCAAATTAACGAATAAACATGCCAACTATAAAAACTAAAAGGTGGCAGTTCTTCAATATCACACTTTTACAAACTTAAAAGATTACTAACTTTTAGTCTATGCAACATGATAGTCAATGTGCTAACTCCAATGTCATACCAGCACCAAAAAAACAACATACCTCTTCAATTACCACCAGATATTTATTCCTCTCATTTGAAAGCCTCTGAAGTCGTGATTGAAGCTCACGTGCCTCAGTGGTTAAAATAGCTTTCTCGCCAGAAACCTCACCAGCATGCTACAGATAGAAAAAAATTAATGTTAGATGTCCTGTGCTATGACACTAGGCAGATCAAGAGGTTCTATAAAATGATGTTTGATGAGATATTGGATCAGAGGTAAAGACCATATCATTTGCTTCCTTCGCATGAGTTAACATTTCTCTGAGCTCCTCAACTTTTGTCAGAATGTCTGCCCCAGCAACAGAGGCTTCATGCTTGGCTACTGTAGCCTTTTCTTCAAGAAGCTCAACATCCCCTATCATTTTTGTAACTAACTCGAGAGAAGGTAATAGATCATTCTGCATTATATTATATCAAAAGCACAAAAATAAGCCACCAACCTCAACAACAATTTGATAGTTAGTCATTGGAATACACACATTGTACATATAAAGTGGTGTTTAAAACTTGAGAAAGCACCAGAAAGTGAAAAGAAGAAATATAGCTCGCATAGAAGTTTTAGCTTTTGAGGAACTATAATTGGCAGTTCTCATTATTCAGAAAAATCAGGCTCATATGACAAACGAACAGATCCTAATAGGAAACCAAATAAACGACTTCAAGATAAGTCTTTTGAAACAAATATACCGCAGCAGCTTAAATAAAATACTCCCCCCATTCCAAATTATAGGACATTTTGGCTTTTCTTGATACATTGTTTTTACTATGTATCTAGGCAATGTATATATCTAAGTGCATAGCATAAGCTATGTATCTAGAAAAGACAAAGCGTCTTATAATTTGGAATGGAGGGAGTATGTAAGTAGGTCTCAGAATACTGATTAATGTCCAGGATGGCTTGAAATGATTCTCATCAATCTAAGGCGTGGTGATCTTGTGCCCTTTTCATCCTAGACAGTAGACTGTCAGTATACCTAATGGATTAACTATAATTCGATATGATTATCTCAACATACCTTGATTGCTGCACACAGACACTTATTTATTAAACCTAGTGCAAGACAGTAGACTATCCTCATCTTAAATGACCATGTTTAGTGCATGTTTTGTGTACTTGTGACAAACCGAATAAACCCCAACTACTAGATATGGTTGTTGTACATATCTTTTATGCTTGTAAAAAAAAACTTGAGAATATGGCATGTTTAGTCAAAATTGAGCATGTTGCGTTTTTTAGAAGAAATTGAGCATGTGAAATTTGATCCCAAAGAGTTTTCACAGAAAACCATGACAAAACAAAATAGGTTAGGCATGTATTCATGCACTTTTTAGCACAATATACTTCTTTATTTCTCAGGGAAGGCCAAGCAAGATAAAAAGAGAGAGGGAGCCGCCATCAATCCAACTGACTGTTCTACTAGTATCCAGTGCTAGTGAGCACATATACATGACAGGGACATGGTAGAGAATGTACAAGTGAAAAAATAATATCTACATATGCATAAAAAGACCAGTGCATATCAAAAGGATAATACATTACCTTATTGTTTCTGGCATCAGCAACAGAATCCTCAAGAGACTCAATACTAACAGAATGGCTTGAGTGAGTTGAAGCCGTAGAAGCAAAATGATTCAAATTAAGATCAGGAAGCATGTCCGCAACATTGCTGGTGTCCTTTTCTATAAATCCAGAAGTCTCAGCAGAGGATTCTTCTTTTACCTCGACCAGGAACATCCAGCACAGGTGCAAAAGAATTTTTGTCAGTATCCAAAATTCCAGATGATATGCAGCCATTAGAACCAAGATGCAAAAGTTCATCATCAACATTTATGTCCTCATAGCACTTTAAAAACTCCATTGAAATCATCATCTTATTAGGATCTTGATCATGGGATTGTGGAGCTATGATATCACCACCATCTTCACTTGATAATCCACTGTATCCAACTTCATTATCTGTGTTAGCCAAGTTTTTCTCTGGATTGGTATTTGAAGATAGCACATCAAGGTTGGCAATCAAATCATGCTGACTGCCATTTGGGATAGGATCAGAATGTAGATTTAGTTGCTCACTGACCCCTTCAATTGATGCAAGTCTTCCCACATATTCATTGTTTATGTTTTCCTGCTTGCCAGTTTTGACCTCCCAGAAGAATTGTGTTGCGCAATCTCATCAATATGGATATCATGTCCTAATTTGTGGCAACAGCCAACTCAGTTAGTCTAAATTCAAGAAATTTTTTTTATTGAAAGAAAGAGTGTGAAACAGAGCTCCCCAGTATATTATTCAAGCCTGAAACTCCCATGGGGAGTCACCCAAGATCTGAGGAGTGCTACTAGAATCATCTAACCAACTCAGCTAGAGGCCCGTTAGTAAATTCAAGATATTTTAATGGTAATATATGGCAACAATATCTAAAACAAAATATTCTTGGTTCAATGAAGAACAAAAGGGCTGCACACAAGACAGCTCTATATTGAACCAAGCTTTTGAGTGCGGACTGGTTCAAAGATAAAAGTCTACCCACACATAAGAAAGTACAACCCCAACAGCCTTAAATACTTACTACAAAGTAACAGGAGCACTGAATAAGTTTAAACACCACTGGTATAGTAGCAAGTGACCCACCTTTCAACCATTATTGTAAACCTTTTAATAATAATAACTAAAATAACTAAAAAGCAAACAAGGGAAATACTATCAGTGCAAACAAATATGCAAGCTATCAACATATATTTACACAACTATTTAACTTTTACAGTACAAATACAAATATACTATATGTAAAAAATATCCTAAGGGATCCTAATACAATACCTTTAAGGCTTTAAATAAAACTAGAATACAAATGGGGCAAAATGTTGTTTTGGATGGAAGAAAAAAGGTGCAAAAGGCTACAAGATTGATTTTCATACTCACCAGCAGATGATGAACTTCCCACTTCACGTGTGCTGCGATTAGCAAACAAATTCCCAACAGAATCATCCATAGATGGCAACACTTCTTGATGTGTAGACAAAGCTCCAACCGAACTAGTCATGGACGGCATGACTTCATCAAGGACAGTAACCACCGCGGAATCAACATCTTTACGGTGCTCGATTGCGATAGCCTTCAGTATACGATGATCAACCTGCGGAAAAGTGGTACAAGACAAATTTGACCTCAGGATACAGCCAGGAACGGCACAGATATTGCAATTCAGGCTGCCCAAGAATAGGGATGAAAACGTATTACAGATATATATATATAGAAAACAAAAAAGGTCATGAACCCAACAGATAAGGCCCCTAAATTTGATCTAATCATCAAATAATCGTGTCCGATCTCTCCAAAACCACTAAAATCGAATCGAATCTCAACGCAATAAGCAGCTCCTAATCCCACTGGTATGTACCCCAGCTAGTCACCCTAACCTCCAAGGGCTAGTCACCCTAACCTAGCTAATACCCCAGCTACCAAAAAAATGCATTCAGAAAGAAAACAAAAACTTCTTTTGCAGCTCTTCACACATGCATCTCAAAGGCTGTACGAGAGACGGACGAGACCCGATCGTACGCACCTGAGGGAAGAGTTCTTGGAGGGAGCGGAAAACCTCCTTGAGATCGGCCATCTGAGAACCCTAGATAGCAGAGATCGATGCAGAACCCCGAGAACCGAGCTCCCACAAGGCTGCCTCCGGCGGCGAGGATGGAGAGGATTAGGGTTTGGGGTTCCCCGCTGATTGCGTGAGATACCTAGTGAAGAAGGAATGAGAGGAGGTGACCGAAACAGGCCAGGACAACGAGCTTTTACCAGCTCCAGGCTCAGCCCAGCCCGTCCCTTACTTTTTTCGTTTAGGTCCTCCAGTACTTCGAATTCGAGAAATTCAGTGTTTGTAAATCTAAAAATACTTTTTTTTCAAGCAAATCTAAAAAAATACTCGTTCAAAAAAAATAAAACAAATCTTGAGGAGACAATTAATCATAAATTTAACAAGATTTCATCAACATTTGTATCTTTAAAAATTTTATTATAAAAAATATACCTCAAGATTAATCTAATGAGTCAATTATTGCTATACAAATATTACATTTTATAATTTCTTGTATGCTCGAAAAATATATTTTTCCTTTTTTAAAAAACGGAAATAGTTCAAATAGTAAAATACTTCTAATACGTTAAATTTATTTATTTATATAAAACTATATAATTGTTAATAATTTTAGCCAAGACCACAACTTAATTAACTGAAATGACCTAAATTTTATGGTAAAGATGTGAAGAAAGAAAGCGCCAAGTTTGAGGACTTCATCTATCTAGCTTTGAAATGCTTCCTTTCTTTCGTTAAATGTCAAGTAACCAAACAAAATAAGATATTTGATGGTACTGACGTACTGTTGCACTCTCTTTTATGGACACTTTGCTTTCCTGTTTAGTTCACTTGTTTTCTATGATCGTTGTTGTGCAAAAATGCAAAATATATTCCTTTTTCAATTATAGTATTTTTATGAAGATTATATTGCAAAAATTTTAGAGTCAATTGTATCCAAATATGTCCATCTCATGTTGTTGACTATTTTGAACAAATTTTACATTATTATTCTGCTATAGTAGCTGCGGGTTGTGATACCAAGCGACTGTTTCTAGTTGCCAACTCATCAAAAAAAAAAAAAATAATAGTAATGACACAATTTACAATAGAGAGAAGCATATTTTTGTTGTTGTTATTTATATTTTTCTTCTTTTTTATAAGTTTGATTGTAGTAGTAGAATAATAATTTAACTAGAAACGAAAATGTGTCATGTCATTTGTCAAGGAGCATAGCATGGTTCGCTACCCTCCAAACAGGCCCTACTGCCGTTCTATTTCTTAGCCAGGAAGGAAGTAGCATACCACCAAGACGACCAAGACGACGGCTAGGCATTTGAACATTAAATGGGACGGTCTCACATCGCTATCGCTGTAGCCCATCCGATGTTCACTGCAGCTCGCAAGACTGTATCAACAGTTTTTCATTCCATAATCCATAGTAAAGTGGGATGTGCTCATGTGCATCAACCTTGTAATAAACCGAAATAGAACTAACTTCAACATGGTCAAAGAATGAGTAATCAGATATACTGTGTACTGTATCATCTCAATAGAGATAGTCCGGACATGTCAACTGTATCGCATTTCTCAACAATATTAAGTTGTCCTGGAGGACCCCATATATCAAATAATAGATGCACTCTTGGGAAGAAAAACCAACATATCCTTTGCTTATCAAAACACCAAATCCACATATCAGAGCTCCAGACTAGCTGGAGAAGCGCAAGCAGTGACATAGTTCCATACTTGGTGATTACCAGACAAACCCTCTGATAAAAGCAAATGCATTGTGCCAGAACACATCAGCACAAGCTGCTACCTAGCTTGGTCCTGCCAACTTATCATCCAGCATCACTAGCTCCCTAAAGTACAACAAAAATTCACCCTGGCCTGTTTATCAGAATTCAATATGAACAGCCATGCACATTCATTTTGCTTCATAATAACACAACAATACAACATCATGCAAGATCGATATTACAACCACCAAAGTTGAAAGAAATGAATGGAAAGCCACCAGAGGTGCTAAAGATATTTGCTCTAGATCTCCAGCGAAAATATCCATCAAAAGTGAAAGCACTATATTCCCATACCTAGAAACACCATGCTGCAATGGCACTTCGGCATCCTGGATGCAATAACCAATGACTAGTACATCAAGTCGATGGGCTCATCAATTTGTGTAGGTAATTAAAACAACATAATTCATCTGTTACTTGTGGCGACACCAACATATGCACCAGCCGTACATGCCACAATACCGCAGACCTCAAATAAACCAACAAAGCACCCAAAAACAATTTGCATCAGTAACTAAAACAACATAATTCATCCCTTACTTGTGGCAACACCAACATATACACCAGCCATACATGCCACAGTACCACAGATACCAAATAAACCAAAGCACCCAAAAACGTAATAGCAAACAGGTTGAAGTAACCGAGTAAGTAACAAATAAATAGGATCCATAAAATAAGTTCAGCCCAATTCCAAGGGACAGCTTCACCTGACCCTTCCAACACTGATACCAAAGTTCCCACGAAACTGATGAACTGCAAGGCTAGATCACCAGGCCACAGCTCAGTTCAAAATAGTGGAGTCACGTGCATTCTTTATAATTAAAAGTTTAACATAGTTGGTGGACATCCAGATGATTACTAGAGTACCTAAAGCTATTTAATCTAAGGATTGTCAATCATCCTGCTCAACCTTAACACTCTGCAGCTTCAAATCAAGCTCGTCCTCATTGTCCTCGGAATCCTCATCCTCTTCCTCATCATCACCATCATCAGGCTCCCCGTCAGGATCGTTCTCATCCAGTGAGCCTAGCACATCCAGGGATTTCTTACCAGCCTTTAGAATTTCTTTCACCTCTTCAATCCCTTCATCGGAGATGAAATTTCCGTTGATGTTCAGTTGGACAAAAGCTGGTTTATACATGACTGCCCGCGCAAAGCACCGAGCTCCAACCCTCTGTAGCATATTTGTGCTCACGTCAAGTTCCTTGAGATCTGTGTGGCCATCTTCCAATGATTTTGCAATAATCACAGCACCATCATCCTTCAGTTCATTTTCAGCCAAGGTCAGCTTCTTGAGTGATTGCATTGCTGCTAGGCATTCTGCCAAAGCTGGGGCTGCTTTGGCATTTATTTCATTTCCAGCAATTTCAAGGACCTCTAGCTGTGGTGCAGACTGTTTGAGGGCAGCGGCAATTGCTTCCACCCTTGTTCTCCAGATTAAGATCACTGAGATAAAGCTCAACAAGATCAGGAAGCTTTGAAAGGGTTTTGCTGAGAGCTAACCCTGCATCGACACCAAATAAGTTGTCCCTAAGATCAATTTTCTTTAGACCAGTGCATGCACCTAGAGCCTCAGACAATGCGACTCCACCATCAGATCCTATCCTTGTTGCTGAGCACCTGAAACTCTCCACATTTGGAGAACGCTTAACCATCTCAGCAATATACATAGCACCTTCATCTCCAGTCATATTGTTGTGGAAATGAAGAATCTTAAGCTTCTCAGTTGAAGGAATAAGCTCAGATAGAGCTTTCGCAGCTTCCTCTGATATGCCATCATTCATCACATAGAGTTCTTCCAAAGATTCCTGTGATTTCAGGAGCTCACTGAATGCCCTGACACCCTTCTCACCCAAAGCATTGTCAGAGATGTTCAGATATCTCAGTACAGAACCCTTTAATGCTTTGGAAAATATGTGCATCACGTCAAGAGCTTCATCCTCAGCCCTTCCTGCGACAAAATCTGAGATATCTACCTCTGTGAGCTGATTCTTGACTGACTCGAGAATTGGCCCAGCAACATTAGCTGCATCAATACCAAAACTCCTGTTGCTAAAGCAAATTCTGTTATAAGAATTTCCTGGTTTGGTAAGTGGACTCAGCAGTTCCTTTGCTTCATCTGCCTCAATAAAAGCACGTTTGCCCCCAGATATATCTAGTACAGTACCAGCAGGCACAAGAGGTGTATCAGCTACAGGTGCCTCCAATTCTGAAGAAGTCCTTTGACCTTTTTTCAGGATATCCAACATCATCTGACTCGTTTCCTTTGCATATAGCTGGACAGCAGAACTCCCATCACCATCAGGCTCCCTTTTGAAATGCTCATCAGCCGAGGCAAAGCAAAGCTCTTCAATCCTTTTTGCATTATCATGAGCCTCTTGCTTGCCCAAAAGACCATATTTGCGAGACAAAATAGTCTCTGTGGACAGGTTCTTAGTCATCCTCTCAACAAGCAAGTTCCGTGTGCTTTCACTGAGTGGCCACAACTTTATAGAGAATGTCCTTGGTTGAAAATCTTGCGTTGAATCCATGGGACAAGCTTGAACTTAATACAGCAACCTATAAAAGTAGGACACAATGTATTAGCCTTGCTTTGATAACATAAGATATTGTAGTGACAAAAAAACACAATAAAAAGCCAACAATATGAACCAATTATATTGTATTTCCTGGTCACTTCAAGGAACCAAACAATAGCACAGTAGTAACAAAAATATATGGCTGACGACTAAAGTTTTTACCACTAAAATACCAACATTGATTTACACTAGCGGAGCCATGTACAGGTCATACTGGGCTCTTCACAGATGACTCCAGCTCAACTAGATGTCCATCGAATCCAACCAATGTATCCTGGAACCTTCAGCAGCCTCTGTGATTAAATCGTCATTGCAAGCATCTGTAGCCCACAGTTCGTTTGAATCGGCGCTCTCTGGCCACCCGCTCTACGCCTCCACTTTGTAGGTTCATTTATCTTTCCTTCTTCCATTTATTTGTGCTTGCATATTCTTTAATCCATGACCCGAACAAGACATGCTAGATGGGGCTATTTGAGTAGCAACTGAGATAAGTTGTGGCACTTTTTATTATTGTAATTTGAGATGCTTTGCTACTCACCTAATTGTTAGCACATACAATTTGCAACTGCATAGTTTCAGATTCGGGAAGCTGGCCTCTACTAAGTTTTCCCTCATGCTCCGCCAATGTTGATTCACTAAACAAAGATATAGGCTGAGAGGCATTTCACCAGTGGTTTGATTATAACCTGCGTATGTAGAAAACCTGAAATCATGTACTCTGACTAGCATGCATAGGATTTGGCAAGTTCAAATAGAAAAAAAAGAACCTCTTGTGCTATTATGCATCATGGATTTATGGCGCTTAATTTGCTAATCTAGATATTTGACATACATTGCCTGAAACATCAATAAGCTAAACTAACATATAAGTTCTTAATTTGCTAATAATCTGGATATTCAATATACATTGGCCCTGTTTGGATCCAGGGGTTAGAGTTAGATGAGGTTAGTTTGGGCTAAACTAACCTTTATGGATCCAAACAGGAGAGGTTAGAGTGGTGTTAGTTGCAACTAACCCCTCAAAAAAAACTAGCACACCAAATAGGTGCTAATTGGGGCTAGTTTCAGCAGGGCCCGCACCTTCCCTCTCCCCCTCCCCGGCCACGGGATCCCCTCCCAGTCGAGACGCCACACGCCGCGAGCTCCCATCGCCAAACTGGATGGCGCCGCCTGCTCGCCGCTCCCGCGGCACCGTCGTCTCCACCGCAGGCAGATCCGGCCAACGGCCCCGGCCGATCGATCCCCTTCCACCTCGGCGCGGTGCAGGTGAGGCCATGATCCGCCCGCCCCTCCGGTTCTTCCCTTTCCTTCCTCTCGGCTTGCCCACCTCTGTTCTAGCTAGTAGTTCAGCAGAAGGACTGGGGGATAATGCCAGCTAGGTGCCATCTCGGCTTGCCAATGATGTTTGATGCTACTCGATCTGTGCTTGGCCAGCTAGGTGCTGGTGTTGTCACACACAAAACACACACCTAGAGGGAGAGAGGCCAGCTAGGTAAGGGCCTTGTGATCGATTCAGAGCTCATAGATGGTGATGAAGGCTGCTGCAAAGCCTGATCAGCCTGCATACTGAGCTAGTGAGTATGGATCATGCATGCGTACAGTACACGCGCATGATATTTGTATTGCTCTGCCGTGTTGTATTGCTCGATCAGATAATTGAGTGCATTCTACTGTAGTATATAGGTAGGGATCAGCATATACTTTCTTGATTTGTTTTGGCACATGTTGATATGTTTTGGCACATCTGGGCATGCACAGAGGCCGTAGCGATTGTTATTTGTACTTTGGTGCTATCGAGTTGCAACTACGGCGAAAGCATTGTACTACGATCATATCCTCGGTCCTCCCCCATTAACATTAGATAGGTTAATTAACCGATATCCCAAAAGATGTACATATAGCATATGCATTTGATAACAATACGAAATTATCGGTGATGAACATATATAGCAACTATTTGATGATTTAGATAGTTTTTTTTTCTTGTTTACATACATCCAACTGTCGGTAGGCCCTGATCACCGTTGTTGTTGTTAGTAGGATACCTTGGAATGATAATGCCAGTCCACATGATTTTATTAGTTTGTATGTATAGCACGTGTTGTTAAATTCAGATTAGTTTATACAGATATTATAATATTGTGTGCCTATATGCAGATATATCGGCCCCTCCTCATCGATGACGAGCTCTCCGGGCTCCCTCCCTATCGCCCACCGCGTGGATACCTCGTCGGTGGCGCAGCACCCCTCGCCCGGCAACTGAACTTGGCCCCTCCTCGTCGGCGGCAGCAGGTCGCGGAGGAAGCGCCCGGCAACCTTCTGTGTATGCATAATTCTGCATGTGTATGCCATCTGGGTGCTATATCAGATTACCTGTTACGGTTTTAACTATGAATTGCCCACATGAAAATAGTTAGTGGTGCTCCCTGCCTTCATGCATTGAATTTGTCAAGTATGCTGGTGAGGAGGGCATGCTGCTGCATTTGTCATTGAGGGCCATATGGTTGCTGAACTCATTTAGCCTGCTGCCATAGATATACTTACTGAAAACTTGAGAATAAATTTGGTTGAGATCCCATATTGCAAAAGCTAGTAGGAAATGTCAGTACATTTTGAGTCCACTGTTCTGAGATGTCAGTGATATTTTTTGGGAATAATCATGGTGATAATCATTCAACTAGTTAATAGACTTGGGAATAATCATGGTGATAAATCCTCACTTCACCATCATGTATATATTGTCAAGCTGGGCATAGGAATTGCATACAGTAGTACATGTCAGTTTTGCTAGTGGATTAAATTTAAGGTAAATATTATATAGTTTAAATGTCAATTGAGACCTAGTCCACGCCCTTACAATGTCTAGTGTTAAGATTATTCATGAAGAACAAAGAAAACTTGATATATAGGGTCACTACAAAATTTTACATGGACTGATCCTCTAGTTTACTAACAAAAATAATATCACTTAACTGGTATCTCCAAATGCCAGCAAAGGTAGTTCTAGTTCTAGTTTAATTTGGTATGCAGTTCAGTTTTATCTTTTGCCTGAAAACGTGAGAATAAATTTGGTGTACATGTCTGAATCATTATTGTAACTCACTGAACACTAGCTCCTAGTTATATGTACATGTCTGAATAGACGAGTTCTGAATAAAACAGTAACTCTGGAAGTTCTAGTTCTAGTTGGTTGATTAGCTGGTAATAGGATAGGAGTTTCCTGGAATATTTATCTCAGACATGTACATGAAAGATTACTGAACACTAGCTCCTAGTTAGTGGTGCCCCTGTGCTGTGAGCTTCTCTAATTTATATGACCAGCACTAGTTGTTCCATAGTATTGATCTATTTACAGACAGAAGAAGCCATTTATCACTGTAATGACTAATTTATTTTTTGTGCTCATCGTGTAGAAGAAGCCATACCTCAGGAAGCTACAGTGGGGTCCTCCAGCAAACGAGGGGCTTCTTGAACAACTGTTTACAGGGTACACTGTAGACGGAAGTACAGCATTCCATCCCAGGAGATGATTAGGGTCAAGATGCAGGAGCAGAAGAGGAAGATGCTTCAATTGTATAATTATTTATTTGTCTATTTTCTGGGTTGTAGATGCATGTTTATGACATGCATATGAGACTGGCCTCTTATTTATTTGTCTATTTTCTAGGTTGTAGCGGTGACCATTTAACCATTTATATTTCTACAAAAATACAATTTGAATCCGGTAGCATTTTTCCAATTTGAATTAGGAATGGGTTCAAGCTGCAAAAAAGTTTGGGATGAGGTCACAAAGAGGTGGCCACACCAAATCCTGCTACAACCAGAAACATTTGACCATTTATTACTAATCTAACCCTTGATCCAAACACCTTTAGAGTTAGAGTTAGTTTGGGGGTTAGAGTAAGAGAGAATTAGGTATATGGCCTTCCAAAAAAGTTGTCTTAGGTATGTGGCCCTTTTTTTTTTTTTGAATTTGGGAATATGGCCTTCAATCCAGATTTCTTTAGGTAATATGGCCTTCCGTCCATTTTTAGGGGTAACGGTGTTAACTATGAGGGTAAAAAAGACCATTTTACCCCTGAGTAAAAAAATAAAAAAAAAAAAAAAAAAAAACATAGTTTTACGTTTCAGGCTTTGTTCGTTCAAGAGTTTCCAAGTTTCTAGTCTTTTTTTCTTACTACGTGTCACGTGCGGCATGGCCAGTGGATAAAGACGCCGTAATGTTAGTGCTGTTAGTTTGATTTCTAGTATTACTATTCCATCCGGTTGTCGAGTGTCGGGGCATGTAACGGGCGTGCTTGGACGAAGCAAAGTGCAGAACACAAATGGCTATTCGGTGATGACTTTGGTACATGCATGCAGCGAATGCAGCTTTGGGCTACAAGAGTACAAGATCATCAGTTCATCAATCTTGTACATGTTGGCATCTTTCGCCTCAATTTTTCCAGTCTCCCTTTTGAATGAAACTATATCGTGCATGGGAAACATTATGGAATAACTGCCGGTTAAAGATATTTTTATATACTTTGGTTGGTAAAAATCAGGTAGCGCTATACGCGGAGATGCTCAGTGCCTGGTTTTGACGGGGTGTGTGTTTTTCCTTTTGTTGGTCGTGTCAATGAATGATGCCATAGTCCATATATTTTGAGTATATACCTAAAAATATACAACAAATAAACAAAACTATGTTTTTTATGTTTTTTTACTCAGGGGTAAAATAGTCTTTTTTACCCTCACAGTTAACACCATTACCCCTAAAAATGGGCCGGAAGGCCATATACCTAAAGAAATTTGGATTGAAGGCCATATTCCCAAATTCAAAAAAAAATCTACATACACAAAACAACTTTTTTGAGGGGCCATATACCTAATTCTCTCTTAGAGTAAACTAGCTCTAGCTCTAGCAGGGTTAGAGGATCCAAACAGGGCCATTGCTCCTAGTATACTCACGACGTCACTGTTCAGCTGAACCAAACAAGCAAGCAAGGGCGAATGCAGTAAAAGAAATGGGTCTACACCAGATAACTTTTGAAGTAAAAAATCGAAGTTAGTAGAAAAATAATGTACACTAATAATTAGATCAGATCCGAATAGAAATAGCTAAGTTAGGGTTTGGGTGCGCAGCTTCGCGCAGCACGAACGGAAGAGAAGGGTTGGGCGTACCTGGCGGTGGTTGTCGCCGGCGAAGGGCCCGAAGAAGAACAGGCGACGGGACCGGTGGAGACCTGGGCACCTGGGCGGCGGCGGCGGGCGCCCAGTCGTCGTCACGAGAGAGGGAGCGCACACGCTGTCCTGTATGGCAGTACAGTCAGAGTCAGTGCAAGCAGCGGGGTCGCCGAGGACTGAGGAGTGCGGTAGGGGGAGGACCTGGGGACTGGGGAGGGCGGCGGACCACCGTGGTCGGGTGGGGGCGTGGGGCGGCGGCGATTGCGGAGTCCCCTTTTTTTTTTTTTTTTTGTTTGAGATTGCGATTGCGGAGTCTCGTCGGGGGCTTAGGTTTTTTAACCGGACCGGCGGTTCAATGGTCCAACCATTTAGAACCGTTTGAACCGCCGGTCCCGATAAGAATGGACCGTTTTATCGAACCGCCACAAAAAATTCTTTGAATAGGTGTATATATATACATATATGATTTATAAATAATTAAAATAGAATGACTAGAATAGTATTTGAAATATTAACCAATGTAATTCTAAAAAAAACAATGTAAAAACCCTCAAATGCTAAAAATGAAGTGCGCTTGCTGGCATTAAAAAGTCAACAGAGCCGACCATCATGCATGCAAACACCAAATGTCAGTAGCAGTCAGTCAGTAGCAGCGGCGGGACCAATGGATGTGCATGTGCATGCAGCCATTACTCCACTAGTAGCGTCAAATTCTAAGGGCGTCCTCAACAAGCAGCGTGAAATCGCTAGCTAGTTGGAAATAAACAAAGAAAAAAAATACCACTGCAGTGTACAGAGGGGTGTGGGGCATGGAATGCAGAGAGAGAGCATTTGTTGGGCAGTGTGCGAGCTGGGCGACGAGCTCGTCATTAGCTAGAAGGTCTGTGCACTTTCTCTCACTATTTGATTGGCTAAAAGCCTCTCCTAGCTAGCACTTTGTCGGTTGTTGGAGACGCCCTAAAAGCATGAGAAGCTGCCAGCGGGTCCTTCAATGTCGTGCATGCACTGCTCCCGCCACGAGGCGCACTTGGCGCATGTGTAAGAAACAAACCGGGACGGTTCGAATGGAACCGCCGGCGGTTCACGGCTTCGACAAAAAACCGGCGGTTCAACGGTTTTTAGCGGTCCGATTGCATGAGTGGTCTTTTAAGTGAACGGACCGGTGTAGGCTACGGTTCGGTCTTTTTAGCTGATCGAACCGCCCGGTTCGGTCCGGTTCGAAAAACTAGGGTCGGGGAGTCGCCAGATTTGTCTTTTTTCAAAAAAAGTGTCGAGTTTGGCATAGGTCAGTTTTTTTTTCGTTTATTTATTTGACTAGCAAACATATTATCCAATATCCCTGATAGTCCTTTAGACATGTTAATTTAATTTATATAGGTGCCACTTTTGTTGTTGTGATTTCTTTTTTTTTTACAATCACAAATGAACGAGCACATTAACGGGGAACTACGAATTTATACATACTTATTTTTATTTTTTTCTATAATATTGTAAAGCTATACTTTATCTTATGATAACTATGACATCCCTAATACCACAATGTTCTATCAATTCTATATCGAATTAAAATACAACAATGGTATATCATAACTTTAGTATTTACTCAAGTTGACTTCATTTGTGATCCATAAAAAATATAAAAATTTTAATACTAATCTAATATCTTAAGTTATTTAGGAGTTAGTTTTCGTCGTGTCAAAAATGGTTTATTCATTGATGAGTATGATTAAGACCTAGCTCGGGTTTTTAAAGTGAAACCTCTTATTAAGGATTGCACTGGTATATGCAAACAACTTGGAGGTTTGTGCTGACATATTTGGATAGCTTGGATATATTTGTTGTGATACGAATAAAGATAAGATATATATATATATCTACTAGGATTTGATTAGTTGGATGTATTTTTTCTCCATAATATGTCATTGTTTCTAACATGGCACTTACACCAAGGCCCATGACTATGCGGCGAACTGTGGTTGGGCGGCCAAACCCACCACCGACAAACATTTATTATATTGACCATGCGGCGAATTGCTATTAGGCGGAAGAAAAAGGTGGAAATAATTTTGGTAAACTGAAAATTTACCTCTTTATTAATAGGTATAGATATAGATTTAACTAGCAAAGATGCAACTGCGACACACATGTATTTATAAAAAATATCATGTATAGTGGAGATCTATAACAAAAACAAATTTTAATCGGCTAAGCTCCCTGGTTATTTTTTGAATTACAAAAGACTGTACAACTTATATGGGTCGCAAAGCCCAAAGAAAAAGAAAGAATAATTACAAATGGTTCTCTCCACAAATTAAGGGGATCAGATATACTCTTCTTGTCTTGAATCTATCATTTGAAAAGTTTGTGTCAAAAATCAAAGTTTCATGTCTATAATGTAATTAATATCTTATTAGTTGGAAAACTCAATTGATTCTTTTTGCAATGCATTAGCCCAAAGAGTTTGGGCTGAAAAAAGCTTTCCAAAACTTGTGTGGCATACGTGTTTAAAAGATTCTTACCATAAATGGATATGACAATAGTCTTTTAGACAGTAGCCTTACGAAATTAAGCCATTTAGTAAAAACAGAAATTTTGTGGTTGAATTTTTCCATGCATGATCTAATATACGTACACACCATGCCGCAACAATACAATCTAGTAAAAAACATCAGTATATAGTCGTGTCAAGCGAGGCCTCACTGATACCGGATGCCCAGGCACCCACGCCAAATATGAAATCACGTTAGAAGTAGCAATTTGTTTACCCCTTGTGCACCCCCGATGGGCCAAAGAAGGCACCCCCTACCGGGCAACAGCCCATCGCAGAAGGATGTCAAAAGACTCTATGGGAAATTTCGCTGGTCGCGCAGAGTCTGCAAGGGGCGAGAGAAAGATGCTGCGGCGTTTTGCATGACACAACGATCCAACGACGTAAGGGTAGCGGCCGACAAGGCACACCAACGCCAGCGACGATCATGGCTCCTTGTTGAGTTGTTGGCAGGCGGCAAGGCACCAACATCGGTGACGATCTTGTAAGTGCAATCAACCTCTAATGTGGGTTTTGGCGTTGATGACAATCTAAATAGAGGACTAATGAGATTTATCGAGTTGACAAGTAGGCAACAAGCCAAGAGGACATTGCAAACCTAAAGGAGGAGTACCCCAATTCGATTTACAGCTGGTACTTCAAGAAAGGAGGTTTATATTCATTTTACATTTTGAATTTGAGTATAGGACACGCCGTACTATTAAGAGGGATTAGAACCACTTGTGTCAAAAGCGTGCAACCAAGTGCTCATTTTCACACCACATAACCTCTAGCTCCATACTTAGTCGGTGATCAAATTCTTTCCACCTTTCAACCGACTAGGCACGAAGCGGGGGCGGCGGTGCCGCTAGATCATATCTTGGCGGTGCCGCTCATGGTCTGACCGTTGGGAGGGGAGTATTTATACTTTTCTTTTCTACCCCCAACAGTCACCCTTCGTCCCCTCTGCTCACTTTCGACAGAAAGCTTCCAAGTGCTCATCTCTCTCTCCTCCATTGAAGCTCCTCACTCCCTCAAGCTAATCCATCGATTCCACCATCGATTCTTGAGTGTGAGGGCTGCAAACTTTCGGTGGAAGGGAGCTCCACTGATCTTCACTTTGTTCTAGAAGCACTTGTTTCGCACTTTGGCGGCGGTTGTGATCTTTTGCTCTTGGAGCTTGCTCCTAAGCCCGGCTAGTGCGTCGCCCTTGAGCTTGTCAACTTGTGTGGCAACCTAGGGAGGTTTGTAACACCCTCTTGCATCTAATACATTACCCCACATCTCTAGGATTCGGTTCCTAGACTTGTGAACGAGGCAAAGAGGCAAACCTTTGTGGTGAGCTCATTCCTTTGTGGAACCTCAACAACGTGGACTTAGGCAAGCTTTGGTGGCGAGCTGAACCACGGGATAAATCCCTGTGTCACCATGTGCTTGATTTACTTTACATTGCATACATATTGTTGTTGTTGAGAGGATTTAGGGTTTGAGGCCGATCTATTTGTATACTCTCGATCTATCTGTTTCAGCTCTCGATCTATAACCTATACCTGTCCAGGAACCAAGCAAAGTCACCAGATCCACTTTTCGTTGGACATATTTTGAACTGTGAGCTAATCTTTCGGCGGGGCGGCGGTGCCGCTTAGTGGAGCGGTGGTGCCGCTTGGGTGGCGGTGCCGCTAGGTTCAAGCGGCAGTGTCGCTCGGTGAACTGACAGTGTTTCGAGTTGATTTTTGAAACAGGCCTATTCACCCCCTCCCTCTAGGCGTCTAGCGATCCTACAAGTGGTATCGGAGCTAGTTTACTTCGTTAAGTGCTTCACCGCGTGAAGTATGGATACGGAGGAGGTTCGACTCAAGGCGGGCCGAGTCGAAGGTGATACCTTTTGGCATCCATGCCAAGCCTACGACTTCGGCGCGGCGAAGCTCTCCTCTTCATCTCTCGGATGTGCAAACCACCGATCCAGGAGAGAAGGAAAGCAAGGAGGAAAAAAAAAAGAGAAGAAAGCCGAGGAAGCAAGAAGGGCCGAGCGTGAGAGGACCAAGAAGCAAGAAGATGATGCAAGCATGCAGCTCATCGAGAAGCTCAAAAGAAAAGATGAAAGAAAAAGAATAAGAGAAGAAAGACTCAAGAGAAGAGAAGAAAGAAGCAAAAAGGTGGTGGAACTTGATGCTTAATCGAGTGAGCTATCAAGTAGTTCCGATGACGGTGATGATGATGAATCTTATGTGCCAAAGAACAAGAAGAATGAGAAGAAGAAGGATGAGGGCAGCAGCAGCAACAAATTTGCCGCCATACCCTTTAACTATTCTTCTTATTTGACTAACCGCGATAAGAAGTCTTTCATCAACGTGCTGCTTGAGGCAAGTTACCTCGTTTTGATGGGACTAACTTTGCCAAGTGGAAGCATTTGATGAGAGCCTATCTTATTGCTCTTCACCGGTCTTTGGGAAATTGTGTGTAGTGGCTTTCAACCACCGGTGAACCCCGAAGCACCAACCAATGAAGAGCTACTCATGATCCACCTCAACGGGCAAGCCACAAGCATACTCTTGAGCTCTCTAGATGGCAATGAATACAATAGAGTGATAAATGTTGATGTGGCCAAGCAAATTTGGGACACCTTGCACATTGCTCATGAAGGGGTTGACAAAGTGAGAAAAGCAAAGATTGACTTGTTGAAGGCAAAGCTCAATCGGTTTGTGATAGTTGAAGGAGAAGGTGCCCAAGAGATGTTTGACCGGTTGATGGTTCTAGTTGGAAGGATTAGAGGATATGGAGATGAAGAACTTGATGATCATAAGGCGGTGAAGGTCATGCTTGAAGCTTATGCACCTAGAAATGAGACCGTAGTCACCTTGATTAGAGACAAGAAGAAGTTTGAGCACTTTACTCCTAATGATGTGCTTGGAAGATTGCTCACCTTTGACATGCAAAGAGAAGAGGCAAATGAGAGGAAAAGACTTGGTGAGTTGCAAGCCAAGTTGGATGGCATCAAGATCAAGAATGTTACTCTCAAAGCAAGCAAGTCAAGCAAGCCAAGCAACACCAACAAGAACAAGGGTAGCAAGCAATCAACCTCAAGTCAAGCCAAAGAGATGAAGAAAATGCAAGAACACATTGATTCTACCTCTTCCTCAAGCGATGATGAAGATGAAGGAGGCGCGGACATCAATGACATGGCATTATTCATCAAGAAGTACCATAAGGCCATGAAGAAGAAATGGGTACAAGATGGTGCAAAGGAAGTTTCCCAACAAGAAGAAGAGGACTTGCTACAATTGTGGAAGCACCGAACACTTTGTTGCGGATTGTCCACATGAGAACAAGAACAACAAATACAAGAAGGACAACTCCAACAATGACAAGAGGTAAGATTACAAAAGAAAGGGAAAGAACATGGGAGAAGCACACATTGGGCATGAGTGGGACTCAACTAAAGAGTCAAGTGAGGAGGATGTGAAGATGACAACATTTGCTAGACAAGAGTCAACCTCCACACCAAAGCTCTTCTCCAACATGTCCGATGATGATGAAGATGGCTCCCCTCACATTTGTTTTATGGCAAAGCATGAGAAGGTACTTTCCAAAACTAAAGCCTCTCCAACACTTAGTGATGAATCTAGTGAACTTAGTGATAGCTCAAGTGATGATGGGTCTAGTGATGAAGAGTATGATACATTGACAAAGAACCTAGATCTAAAGACTAAAATGTTTATCACTAAAATGATGGAGGATTTAGAGAGTGTCCAAGCCGAGTTGGAAACTAGAGAGAGTGAACTCACTAGACTTGAGAAGCTCTATGTTGACAACAAAGACGCTCTTGTGTTTAAGAGAAGTGAGGTGGCCTCCTTACAAAAGAAACTTGTCAAAGAAAAGGAGGACCATGCTCTCACAAAGAAAGCTACTATTACCCTCAATGAAAAGTATTGTGACTTACAAGAAAAGCACAAAGAACTTGCGGGGAAATATAGCCTTCTTTTGGGAAAGCAACTCACATCTCTCATCCACAAAGGACAACTCTACTCCCTCCCGAAATCTCATGTTTGGTTTTGGAAATTGATGACACACTTGTGGACTAATCCTTGCTCTAAGTGATGACTTGAGATAGGATTAGGTGGATGACAAGGAGCATGATGATCATGAACATGGACGATGATGGTGGACATGATGGATCGTTAAGCTCGGTGATCGGCTTGAGAGGAACCCGGGAGATCAAGGCAAAGGTATCTTGATAGGGTTTTTCCTTTCGGTGATCAAGACACGATAGAGTGTGTGATCACATTATAGGATAGATAGCCGACTATCAAGAGGGCATGCCGCGACAATCCTTTGGTGAAGTGCTTCTAGGTCCAATTGACTTGCATATGCATTTAGGATTGAGAGCACTAACCGTTCTTGTCTAACCGATCACGATATGCTAACACTTGTGCTCACGGGACACATTCGAAGTGTTGGCAACTCAAGACAAGAAGCGAAACTTGGAAAGATGGAAAGACGACGACGCAGCGATGAAGAGAAGGTTTTTGTCTTCTTGGCCGACGCCTGGGCGGTGGCGCTGGCGCGTCGGCGCGGTCAAACATTCAAATCGGGCGCTGGACGCGTCCGGCGGCTTGCGCTGACGCCGCCCAAATCAATCCCGGCGCGTCCGGCGTGGAGAAATCGTCGTCCCGTAAGAATTGAACTGCGCGACACGGGCGCTGGCGCGTCCGGGCGAAGCGCGCACGCGATCCGAGCATGTCGGAGACCCCGCGGACGCACGCGCTGGCAGCGTCCGGCGGGCGGGCGCGTCGGGCGCCGCGTAATCTGAACCGCTGGGCGCGTCGGCGCAGTGGTCGGCGCTGCGTCCGGCAGCGAGGCGATAGAAGGGGACTTTTGGCCAACGGCTCTATTTTGACTTGGGGTCTATAAATAGTTGGTTGGCCGGCCATTTGAGTTCTCTCTTGCACATTTGAACACTCCTACACACTTGTGAGCTTGTGAGACTCCCCTCCACTCATTTCTTCACTCTAACTTCGATTCTTGAGTGAGATTGAGAGAGATAGAAGCGCATTGCTTGATTGTCTTGCATCTAGAGGCACTTCATCCTTGGAGAAGCCGCGGGATCTTGTTTCTCTTGGGAATTTGCTTGGTTCCCTAGCGGCTTGGAGCAAGAGGCGGTGTTGAGCTCGATTGGAGCTTGTTCAAGGCCACACCGGTGGTGATTATGAGGGGTCGTTCCTTACCCCGCGGGAGATTCGCGAAAGGAGCACTAGTGGATTGCTCGTGGCTTGTTGGACCCTCTCTTGTGATCGTTTGCTTGAGCTCCCATAGGGGATTTGGCACCGGCCATTAAGCTTAGCATACGTCAAGTGAGTGTGTCGCCACAACGGGGACGCATGCCGGCAAGCACGTGAACCTTGGTGAAAAATCATCGTGTCACTTGTTCTTCCTCGTTGGAGATTTCTTGGTGATCTCGGTGATTGGCTACAACCTCGACACTACACCGGTGGTATTGTATTCTAGCACCTCTTGCATTACTTTAGTAGTATATCTTATTTGGGTGCTTAGTGTGTGTAGCTTGTTTAGTTAGCTTAGCCTTGTTAGCTCCTAGTGGTAGAATTAGTTAGTGTATCTTGTACACCTAGGAGTATCTTAGCAACCAAGACTTTGAGTGTGATTAGAGATCATAGAATTGCTAGGAGGCTTGCATAGCTAGCTTGAAGCATTTGCTAAATTGGTACGCCATCTTATTTACTAATCCGGGTGCTTAGTGTTGTTGCAAGATTTTTAATAGGCTATTCACCCCCTCCCGCCATTAGGACCTTTCAAGTGGTATCGAGCCGAGGCACCGTATTTAGAAGGCTTAACATCCTACGGTGACAAAATGGCAATGAATTTTCATGTCAACAACACCAAGAAGGCGCCACCCTTCGATGGCACCAACTTTGCCTATTGGAAGGTGAAGATGACCGCACACCTCAAGTCAATCAATAGAGAAGTGTGGGTTGTGACCGAGAACAAGTTTGAGGTGGCAAAGCCAAATGAGCCAACCGCGGCCGAAGAGAAGAAGATCTATGCAAATGATCTTGCCGTGAGTGCATTCCATGAAGCATTCAACGATAGAGTGTTTGAGCAAGTCAAGTCACTCACAATTGCTTATGAGATATGGAAGAAGCTAGAAGAGTGCTATGAGGGCACCGAAGGCGTCAAGCAAGCCAAGGCATACATAAAGCTTGAGCAATTCAATAGCTTCAAGATAGAAGAAGATGAAAGTGTGTGGGAGATGTTCCACCGCATGCAAGTGTTGGTGAATGATCTCAATACACTTGGTGAAGACATCAAGGACAAGACCTTCAACATGAAGTTCTTGAGGTGTTTCTTGGGAGAGGTTTGTGATGTTCATCACCGTACTTATGAGGACAAACTTGAAGGACTTGACCCCAAATCAATTGCTTGATGAAGTGATGACCGATGACTCATATAGAGATGACAAGAAGAAACAAGAACTCATCAACAAGGCAAACAAGAAGGTCAAGGAAGAAGAGAAGAAAGAGGACAAGAAGAGCTTAACACTCAAGGCTAGCTCATCATCCAAGGGCAAGAAAAAGAAAGAAGAGTCAAGTGATGATGAAGAAGAGGCCTCCACAAGTGGAAGTGACATTGATGAGCACATGGCTCTCTTTGTTAGAAAATTGGGCAAGTATGTCAAAAAGACATACATCAACAAGAAGAAGAAGAAGCAATCATCAAAGAAGACCAAGAATGGCAAGAATGAGGGCAACATGAAATGCTTTCGGTGTCATGATGATTGTCACTTGATTGCCGAATGCCCATATGAGAGTGATGATGAGAAGGGCATCAAGAAAGCTAGAAAGAAGAATGATATGCCAAGAATGAGAAGGAGAAGAAGCCCAAGAAGAAGAATGAGTCACATGTGGCTACTTGGGATAGTGATGGCTCATCCTCTTCAAGTGATGAAGAAGAGGAGAAGAAGAACAAGAAGAAGGGACAAGCTCACCTTGCTATGCATGACAAGATCTCCCTCTTCGATACTCCTTCCTCATACTTCATGGCTAAGGCCACAAAGGTACAATCTATCACTAATGATGATGATGATGATAGTGATAGTAATAGGGATGATGAGGAGCCAAAACACACTAGAAAAGAATTGCAAATCATGCTTGATGATTGTATTGACATGTACAAGGAGAGTAGGAAGGAGGTAAAGGGTTTGCATAAGGAAACAAAGAGCCTTAAGCAAGAACTTGATGAGCTTCGGATATCTTATGAGAGTCTAAAAGGTAGACCATAAGAAGCTTGAGAAATCTCATTCTAAGTTAGAGAAAGCTCACTTCTCTCTACTTGAAGAGCATAAGTTGTGCTTAGTTGAGGATAAGGTTGATACATGCAATGCAAGCATCATGTGTGACATTTTTGTTGGTGAATCAACCCCCAAGTGTGAGACCTCCACTAGCTCTATCACTAGCATATCCATCACTAGTGAAGATAATGACAACCCTATGCTTATTCATGAGAATGCTTGTTTAAAGAGGGAAGTAAAGGAGCTCAATCACTCCTTGGCTAAGGCCTATGGTGGTGAGGACCGCTTGCTTATGTGCTTGGGTAGCCAAAGGACATCCTTGTATAAGGAGGGCTTAGGCTATATCCCCAAGAAAGGCAAGGCCGCCTATGTGACTCACAAGACTCATTTTGTGAAGAACAATGGTAGCTATTGCAAAACTTGCAAGCAAGTTGATCACTTAGAGCCAAAGTGTATGAACAAGAAGGCCAATATTTCTTCTATCAAGCTTGATCATTCTTATATGCTTGTGAAGAAGACAAATGGTGTTCGTGCTAGGTTCATTGGTACACCATGGATAGGCTCAAAGAAGAAAACCATTTGGGTACCAAAGGCCTTGGTGACTAACCTTGAAGGACCCAAGCAACATTGGGTACCTAAGAAGAATTGATCTCTTTTTATAGGTCAATTACCGTGTCGGAGGAGAGCATTGGATAATGGATAGTGGGTGCACTCAACACATGACCGGGGATTCTCATATGTTCAAGACAATTAGTATCAATGGCATTGATGAATATGAGTCAATCACATTTGGCAATGACAAGAAAGACAATGTGTTGGGGCTAGGCAAGATTGCTATCACTCAAGAGAAAAGCTTGTCAAAGGTGTTGCTAGTTGATCATCTTGATTACAACCTATTGTCGGTCTCTCAACTTTGTGATCTTGGTTACAAATATATATTCACAAGCCAAGAAGTTGAAGTGATTAGTGGTGATGGTGCAAACATGATCTTCAAGGGATTTAGATATGGTGATCTCTACCTTGTTGATTTCAAGTCAAAAGAAGCCAAGTTGACAACATGTCTACTCTCAAAGGCTAGCAAAGGGTGGTTGTGGCATAGAAGACTTGGTCATGTTGGAATGAAACAATTGAACAAGTTGATGAAGCATGACTTGGTTAGAGGCTTGAATCATGTGAAGTTTGAGAACGACAAACCTTGTGGAGCATGTCAAGCCGGCAAGCAACATGGCAATGCACATCCAACCAAGAGTACAATGAGTACAAGCAAGGCATTTGAGTTGATACACATGGACTTGTTTGGGCCAACATCATACTCTAGTATTGGTGGCAACAAGTATGGTTTTGTCATAGTTGATGACTATACTAGATACACATGGGTGTTCTTTTTGCATGACAAGAATGATGTATTTGAGCTTTTCAAGACATTTGTCAAGAGGGTTTAAAATGAGTTTGAGACATCTATCAAGAAGATTAGGAGTGACAATGGAAGTGAATTCAAGAACACAAGAATAGAAGAGTTGTGTGATGAGCTTGGAATTGGACATCAATTCTCACCAACCTACACTCCTCAATCCAATGATGTAGTTGAGAGGAAGAATAGAACCTTGATTGAAATGGCAAGATCAATGCTTAGTGAGTACAATGTTAGTCATTCCTTTTAGGCCGAAGCAATCAACACGGCTTGCTATTGTAACCGACTCTATTGCCATGGAATGCTTGGAAAGACACCCTATGAGTTGTTGAATGGAAGGAAGCCCAACATTGGTTACTTTAGAGTCTTTGGATGCAAATACTACATTCTCAAGAAAGGCACTAGATTGGGCAAGTTTGACAAAAAATGTGATGAAGGGTTCCTTGTTGGATATTCAACCACAAGCAAAGCATATAGAGTTTGGAACTTGGATAGTGGCAAACTTGAAGAAGTCCATAATGTGGAATTTGATGAAACCCAAGGCTCTCAACATGAAGTTGAAAATCATGATGATGTGAGTGGTTCCAACTTGAAGAATGCAATGAGAAACATGGATGTTGGTGACATTCGGCCAAGGCAAGTTGATGATGATGATGACACTCCATTGCCTACCACTACCATTGAGATTGATGCAAATGAAGCAAGCACTAGTGGTACTCAAAGTAAAGATCAAGAGCAACAAGAGCAACAAGCTAGTTCATCCACTCATCCTAGTCATTAAGTGCAAGTGATGCAACCATCCAACATAGCAAGAGATCATCCAATTGATCAAATTGTCGGTGACATCAATAGTGGAGTGGTTACTAGAAGAAGATTAGCATCCTTTTGTGCTCACCATGCCTTTGTAGCACAAGAAGAACCGGAGAACATTGAAAAGGCACTAAAGAAGGAAGATTGGGTAAATGCCATGCATGAAGAGTTGAACAACTTCAAGAGAAATGATGTATGAGAATTGGTGGAAAGGCCAAAAGACTACAATGTGATAGGAACCAAGTGGGTCTTCAAGAACAAGCAAGATCAAGATAAAATTGTTATGAGAAACAAGGCAAGGCTAGTAGGTCAAGGGTACACACAAGTAGAGGGTCTTGACTTTGGAGAGACCTATGCACCGGTTGCTAGACTTGAAGCAATTAGAATCTTGCTTACCTATGCATGTGCACATGATATCAAGCTCTATCAAATGGATGTGAAGAGTGCATTCTTGAATGGCTTCATCAATGAATTGGTCTATGTTGAACAACCATCGGGGTTTGAAGATGACAAGTATCCTAACCATGTCTACAAGTTGAAGAAAGCATTGTATGGCTTGAAGCAAGCACCAAGAGCATGGTATGAGAGGTTGAGAGATTTTCTCCTCTCCAAAGGATTCAAGATGGGCAAGGTGGACACCACTCTCTTCACCAAGAAGATTGGCAAAGATTTGTTTGTGTTTCAAATATATGTTGATGACATTATCTTTGGGTCAACCAACCAAGAGTTTTGTGAAGAGTTTGCTAAGATGATGGCCAATGAGTTCCCATAGGGGATTTGGCACCGGCCATTAAGCTTAGCATACGTCAAGTGAGTGTGTCGCCACAACGGGGACTTAGCGTGCCGGCAAGCACGTGAACCTCGGTGAAAAATCATCGTGTCACTTGTTCTTGCTCGTTGGAGATTTTTTGGTGATCACGGTGATTGGATACAACCTCGACACTACACCGGTGGTATTGTATTCTAGCACCTCTTGCATTACTTTAGTACTATATCTTGTTAGTGTGCTTAGTGTGTGTAGCTTGTTTAGTTAGCTTAGCCTTGTTAGCTCCTAGTGGTAGAATTAGTTAGTGTATCTTGTACATCTAGGAGTATCTTAGCAACCTAGCCTTTGAGTGTGATTAGAGATCATAGAATTGCTAGAATTGCTAGAAGGCTTGCATAGCTAGCTTGAAGCATTTGCTAAATTGCTACGCCATCTTATTTACTAATCCAGGGTGCTTAGTGTTGTTGCAAGATTTTTTTAATAGGCTATTCACCCCCTCTAGCCATTAGGACCTTTCACCTCCACAAGCAATGGATGTGGTAAATGTTTCAATCTAGATTTGAAGAGTCATGCCACAAACCTTGCTAACATGGAGACCATAAAGAAAGAGATTGCTAGACTCAACACCTTGGTTGGAAAAAGAGAAACAAATTGTCAAGAAAGCGTTGAGTGGCAAAGAGACTCAACCAAAGAGGCCACAATACATTGATGGAAGAAATCCTAGAATCAAGGATGGGTTAGGTCACACTAGATGAGCCAAGACAAACGGAAGAAAGATAGTAAATGGCTATGAGTGTGTCCAGTTCTGGAGCAAAGGGAAGATGAGTACAGATATGCGCGCACGACGGCCGCACCGCGCCCGACTCCGAAAGCAGCAAAGCCAGCGGCAAAGTGCCGCTAGGGACGGCGGCGGTGTCGCTGCCCCTAAGAAAGGGAAGGCAACTCATCGACCTACTATCCGAAAACAGCCATCAAGAAGGTTGTTCAAGCAAAACAAGGTTGTGCGTAAAACAACAGAGAACAATTTAGGCCAATCCAAATAGGTTTGCATACCATCCCAAGGCTCAATCAACAAGACAAAGTTTGAGTTCTTACTTTATGCTGAAGAACAACAACAAGAGGGAGGTTTATGCCAAATATGTTGGCAAGGACAGAAATGTTTATTTGCACACTTTTAATGCAGGTTCCCAAAATTCTTGTGACTAACATGAAAGGTCCCAAGGAGCTTTGGGGGCCTAAACTTGTGAACTAATCTGTTTTGCGAGGCATACTCCTACGGTGGATCAAGTTGGGTGCTTAATAGTGGATGTACAAATCATATGACCGGAGAAAGGAGTATGTTTTCATCATACTCTCCTAATACCCGATACAAATGACAACATTCGGTTTGGAGATGACTCCAAAGGAGGTGTGATTGGGCTTGGTAAAATTGCTATCACAACCGATCATTCTATATCTGATGTCTTACTTGTTGAATCCCTAGGATACAATTTGTTTGTCGGTCTCACAACTTTGTGGGAAAGGCTATAATTGTCTCTTTACGGATGTTGGTGTGGAAGTCTTTAGTAGGGAGGATTCCTCTATTGTCTTCACGGGCAAACTCAAGAATAAGCTTTACTTAGTTGATTTTAACAAAAGTGAGACTAAGCTTGAGACTTGTCTAATGGCAAAATCTAGCATGGGTTGGCTTTGGCATCGCCGACTAGCTCATGTTGGGATGAGGAACTTGGCCAAACTACAAAAAGGACAACCACATCATTGGACTAACAAATATTGATTTTGACAAAGACAGAGATTTGTAGCGCTTGCCAAGCCGGAAAGCAAGTAGGTGTACCTCACCCACCAAAGAGCATCATGACTACTACTCAACCGTTGGAGTTGATTCATATGGATCTCTTTGGACCGGTTGCCTACCTTAGCATCGAGGGTAATAAGTATGGACTTGTTATTGTTGATGATTATTCCCGCTTCACTTGGGTATTCTTTATCCTTGATAAGTGCCACGTACAAGAGAAGGTGAAAACCTTCATTAGAAGAGCTCAAAGAGAATTCGGTCTTCCAATCAAGAAAGTAAGAAGTGACAATGGAAGCGAATTCAAGAATACACAAGTTGAAGATTTCCTTGATGAAGAGGGCATCAAACATGAGTTTTCAGTTCCATACACCCCTCAACAAAATGGAGTAGTAGAGAGGAAGAATAGAACACTCATTGACATGGCAAGAACAATGCTAGATGAATACAAGACTTCGGACATCTTTTGGTGTGAAGCCATCAACACCGCTTGTCATGCAATCAACTGTCTCTATCTCCACAAGAAACTCAAGAAGACCTCATATGAGCTACTAACCGGTAACAAACCGAAGGTATCTTACTTTAGGGTGTTTGGGTGCAAGTGTTTCATTCTTAATAAAAAGCCCCGAACCTCTAAGTTTGCTCCTAAAGTTGATGAGGGTTTCCTTCTTGGTTATGGTTCAAATGAGCATGCCTATCATGTCTTCAACAAAACCTCCGGTAGGGTTGAAGTCACTATAGATGTGCCATTTGATGAATCTAATGGCTCTCAAGTAGAGCAAGTTGATCAAAGTGTTGTAGGAAAGAAAGATCCACCTTGTGAAGCCATCAAGCAATTGGCTATTGGTGACATTAGACCACAAGAAGATGAAGCCACCGAACAAGAGGATCACCGGGATCTTTCTTTGCACCAATTTCGCCCGACGTACTTTCGATGACGAGGGGCAGACACGCTTTGCTGAAATTGATAGAGCGGCGGTGCCGCACCTAGGAGCGGCGGTCCCGCTCCCTCTACCTCGGCGGCACCTACTCCAACTCCTACATCATCGGTTAGAGCACTTGATCTTGCTCCTATACTTGAAGCTGAGGATGACTATGAAGAAGAAGTTGAGGATGATGGAGTTGATCACCCATGGCTACGACAAACCATCCAACGGGATCATCCCACCGAAAACATTCTTGGGAGTCTTCGAAAGGGAGTAACTACTCTATCACATTTAGCTGCATTTTGTGAACATTACTCCTTTGTTTCTTCTTTGGAACCTACCAACGTAGAAGATGCTCTCAAGGATGCCGATTGGCTACTAGCCATGCAAGAAGAACTCAACAACTTCGAAAGAAACCAAGTTTGGGACTTGGTAGAAAGACCAAAGACAAACATCATCGGCACCAAGTGGGTCTTTCGCAACAAGCAAGATGAAGATGGTCAGGTTACAAGAAACAAAGCAAGATTGGTGGCTCAAGGTTTCACTCAAGTAGAAGGCTTGGACTTTGATGAAACATATGCACCAGTGGCAATACTAGAAGCAATCAGTATTCTTCTAGCCTTCGCTGCCCATCATGACTTCAAGCTATACCAAATGGATGTCAAGAGTGCATTCCTCAATGGCCCTTTGTAAGAGGAGGTCTACGTTGAGCAACCACCGGGTTTTGAAGACCCCAAGTATCCTAACCATGTTTACAAACTTCGAAAGGCGCTCTATGGGCTTAAGCAAGCACCAAGAGCATGGTATGAATGCCTTAAGGAGTTCTTGCTTAAACAAGGTTTTGTCATAGGAAAGGCCGATCCTACTCTTTTTACACATAAGGTTAATGGTGATATATTTGTATGCCAAATATATGTCGATGACATAATATTTGGTAGCACTAATCATGTGTATGTTGAGCAATTTAGTAGGACTATGACAAAGAGGTTTGAGATGTCCATGATGGGTGAGCTCAAGTTCTTCCTTGGCTTTCAAGTCAAACAAATGAAGGAAGGGACTTTTGTTAGCCAAACCAAGTACACCCAAGACATGTTGAAGAAGTTTGATATGGCTAAGACTAAGCCAATCAAAACTCCAATGCCAAGCAATGGACATCTTGACCTTGATGAAGAAGGGGCTGCCGTAGACATAAAGGTATATCGTTCCATGATCGGCTCTCTTCTTTATCTTTGTGCATCTAGGCCCGATATTATGCTTAGTGTGTGCATGTGTGCTAGATTTCAAGCTAATCTAAAGGAATGTCACAATGTGGCGGTTAAGAGAATCTTGAGATATTTAGTTCACACCCCAAACCTTGGCTTGTGGTATCCCAAGGGTTCCAAGTTCAATCTATTTGGCTATTCGGATTCTGATTATGCCGGTTGCAAAGTAGATCGAAAAAGCACCTCGGGGATATGTCAATTCCTTGGACGGTCCTTGGTGTCTTGGAGCTCCAAGAAGCAAAATGTGTAGCCCTTTCCACCTGGGCGGGCCGAGTATGTTGCAGCCGGCGCATGTTGTGCTCAACTACTTTGGATGAAGCAAACCTTAAAGGATTTCGGATGTCATTTCACAAAGATACCTCTTCTTTGTGACAACGAGAGTGCCATCAAACTCGCAAACAACCCGGTAGCACACTCTAGAACAAAACACATAGACATCCGTCATCACTTCTTGAGAGACCACGAACTAAAAGAAGATATCGCAATTCGCCATGTGAGCACCGAAAAGCAACTAGCCGATATCTTCACTAAGCCTCTCGACGAGACAAGGTTTTGCGCTTTGCGTAGTGAATTAAATATACTTGATTCTCATAACCTTTCTTGAAATCTGCATACCTACGTTTTGTGAGAACTAGTATGAGTAGGGAAAAGCTTCAAAAAGTTTACATATTGTCTTTCAAATCGACTTCAAAGCTAGACTCAAAGGACATGGTCATTGTTTTTGATTGATGATCCGATCCGGCCATGAAGTTTGAGTCACATATGTCTATCTAGCATATGAGGAGAGTCACTTAGGAAGCAAGATAACCTCACTCTGTTCAGGGGGAGCGGCAGTGCCGCTCGGCCCGAGCGGCAAGCGGCGGTGCCGCTCGGTGATTTTCAGGCGAAAATCAGCCCTGTCTGATCGACTATGGGACCTATTTTCGGGGCTCACAAAGCATCTTTTCCTTCTCTCCTCACTCATTTTCTCCACTTTGGTCCCTCTCTCTTCTCTCGTATTTGGAGGGGCGCCGCCGCCGCCACCACCTCGCCCGCCGCGCCAGAAAGACCCCGCCCGACCGGCCGCCGCCGCGCCGGCGCCCGTGCCGCCGGGCCGTTCTTCCTCGACGCTGAAATCTCTATGTTTGGTTTTGAAAATTGATGACACACTTGTCGTACTAATCCTTTGCTCTAAGTGTGACTTAAGAGATAGGATTACGTGGATGACGTGGAGCATGATGATCATGAACATGGACGATGATGGTGTACATGGTGGATCGTCAAGCTCGGTGATCGGCTTGAGAGGAACCCGGGAGATCAAGGCAAAGGTATTCTTGATAGGGTTTTTCTTTTCGGTGATCAAGACACGATAGAGCGTGTGATCACATTATAGGATAGATAGCCGACTATCAAGAGGGGATGTCGCGACAATCTTTTGGTGAAGTGCTTCTAGGTCCAATTGACTTGCATATTGCATTTAGGATATGAGAGCACTAACTTCGTTCTTGTCTAATCGATCAACATGCTAACACAAGTGATAACATGATCATCTTCGACATGTTGGCAACTTATGGCAAGAGGCGAAGCAAGGTTGAAACAAAGGGCGACAACAAAGTGAAGAACACGCTGGAAACCCCCGACCGGACGCACATTTGGAAGCACGACCGGAAGCATGGGGCTGGCCAGGAAGCACCCGACCGAACGGTCCGTGTGTGTGCGACCTGGCAGAGAGCATGTTTTCGACCGTCTCGAAATGCGGCCGGACGCATGGACCGGAAGCATCCGGTCTGACCGGACCCTCTGATCGGAAGCATGAAGAAGCGTGTCGGTGTGGGCCAGGGGGCGTTGTCTCTTGTGACCGGACGCTCGGTCAGGCATGACCGGACCCTCGACCGGACCCGCTGGTGCGTCCGGTCGGCGAGTCCGGTCACCCGCAGTAAAACCCCCAACGGCTCTATTTCGTGGGAGGCTCTATATATACATGGTTGGCCGGTATTTGGAGTTCTCTCTTGCACATTTGAACACTCCTACACACTTGTGAGCTTGTGAGACTCCTCTCTACTCATCTCTCCATCCATAACTTGAATTCTTGGTGAGATTGAGAGTGATAGAAGTGCATTGCATTGGTGATTGCATTCTAGAGGCACTTCATCCTTGGAGAAGCCGCGGGATTCTTGTTTTCTTGGAAATTTGCCCGGTTCCCTAGTGGCTTGGAGCAAGGGGTAGTGTTGAGCTCGATTGGAGCTTGTTCGAGGCCACACCGGTGGTTTTGTGAGGGGTCGTTCCTTACCCCCGCGGCAGGTTCACGAAAGGAGCACTAGTGGATTGCTCATGGCTTGTTTGACCCTCTCTTATGATCGATTTGCTTGAGCTCCCACCGGGGATTTGGCACCGGCCATTAAGCTTAGCAATCGTCAAGTGAGTGTGTCGCCACAACGGGGACTAGCGTGCCGGCAAGCACGTGAACCTCGGTGAAAAATCATCGTGTCACTTGTTCTTGCTCGTTGGAGATTTCTTGTACACGGTGATTGGTCACAACCTCTACTCGACAACGGTGGTATTGTATTCTAGCCTCTTTGCATTACATTCACTAGTATATTTGTGTAGAATTGCTAGGTTGCTTAGTTGGCTAGTGTAGTTTAGCTTCTAGTGGTTGAATTAGTTAGAATTGCTTGATCACCTAGGAGTAAACTAGTGACTTAGCCCTTGTGTGGTTTAGAGATAATAGAATTGAATTGTGGCTTGCTTAGCTAGATTGTAGCACCGCTTATTTAGCTTCGCCATCTTATTGTCTAACTCGGTTGCTTAGTGTTGTTGCAAGAATTTTTAATAGGCTATTCACCCCCCTCTAGCCATTAGGACCTTTTCGGGACGCCGGGGTGCCACCGCAGGCAGGGGGGCATGACCCTTCTCTTCTTCCCTCCAATCCTCGGTGAGAAACCCTAACCGCCCCGATCTATGCCTAGGGATGAAATTAGTTATGGATTTCTGCAATTAGTGATGAAATAAAGGTTCTAGATTATGAAAAAAATTGTTGATTTGATTTGGATTGGAGAGTTAGAGATGAATCCCACCCATGACATGCATGGGGTGACCAAGCGACGCTGGGTTTTGGTTGGAAGCAGGTCTCTTGCTAATCATCTCTAGTTTGCTTTGAATCAATGAGTGGAACAAATTGAATCAAAACTCATGATCTAAGAAAATTTATTCAAAACCTAAATCCATGGCAACTTTCATCACTTTTTCAATTTGAATCATGTTTATGAGATTCTGTTGGAATGGAAGATAGATATACATGTGTTTTAACTATTGCACAAGATAGATGTCAAAGAAGTTGCTGGGCACCCTGAGCGGCAGTGCCGCTCGGGCGAGCGGCGGTGTCGCTCGGGGCTGATTCAAACAACTAGCCCACCAACTAATTCAAACACCTGTCTTATGCAATATTTAACACCTATGCATATCTATCTCTCACACCAGCACTTCAGTGACTGATTTGGATCCTTTACATGCATAGATGGAGCAAGGTCAAGGCTGTGGAGGAGCCAAGAGGAAGGCTTTGTATAAGCTATTTCCTCGCAGGGGCAGAGGCAGGGCTTCTACTCCTCCTGGCAGTAGAAAAGGGAAAGGGAACTGAGGCGTGAATTAAGATATGGCAGGAAGATTCCAGAGATTGGCTGTCCAAGCACTCTTATTGACATTTGGACTTTTGATGACTCCTACATGAGAGATTATGAGGAGGAGATCCAGGTGAGGAGAGCTCCAGATGACAGCAGGGCTCACAGGAGGGTTGACTACTCCACAGGGAGTAAGTTAAGCACTGATGCTAGAAGAATCAACCCCTACACCTCTCCTAAGGACCTGGGAGTTGACTACAGGTTCTGGAATGTTTTTCACTCAGATTTCTATGCTTCAGTGGTCACCAAGAAGAGGAAGCCCAGCATTAGACAGATGCACTACATTGACTGGGATCTTCTGAAAGCCAAGGGTGAGCCAGAGATTGACAGGGCCATCAGGGCTTGTGAGAAGCATGAGCTGAGGCACTTGATGGAGTTCCAGTATGACTGGAATGCAGAGATACTTGGACAGTTCTATGCTACCTACTTTCTAGAGAATGAGGACACCATACACTGGATGACTGAGGGTGTTCACTACTCAGTTGACTTTGTCACCTTCTCCCGGATTCTTGGCTTTGGCAGGAAGCACAAGAGCTTCACTCCTATCCACAGTGAGAAGAAGCTTGATGCCACAGCAGTCAGGTATATGTGGAGGGAGCCTAGCAAGGTAGATGGCTTGGTGAGAGGTTTGAGTAGCTCCTACTACATTCTAAACAACCTCCTCAAGAACACCATTGATCCCAAGGATGGTGCAGCCTCTAACTTGCATGGTTTGGTGAAGAACCTGCTAGCCAGACTTGCTCCAGGAGGTGAGAGTTTCAATGTGCCTGCATACTTGTGGATGGAGTTGGCTGATGCTATGTATGATGGTAGGAAGAGCTTGCCCTATGCTCCCTACATCATGTATGTGATTGAGAGGGTATCCGGCTTGAGGTTCAACAAGACGGATGATCACAAGGCATACAACCTCGGCGGATCATGCCGGAAAGCAGCTCTCAGAGGCACCCGCCTAGAGAGGACACTCCACTCTCTCCTTGTTGACGGTAACCAACGACATATTTTTTTCCCGTCAACTTACTACCATAAAGGGAGTAAAATTAAACCTTTTTATACTCATATACTTTTATCACTAATAAATTCCACTTGTAGTGTCTTGTATTTTATTTTGCAGATTTATAATAAAAGCAAGTGGAAAATCGACCAAAAGTACTTCCGAGAAAGCGCATTATTGCAAAACCCAAGCCCAAGAGCAAATCGACCCAAAACATCAAACCGGGCCGAGGACAGCCCCGCCCACAACTTTTCGAGGCGAAAAGACGACACCCCACCGAGACCCGGGCCAGGCCGAGCCCGGGGTGCGCACAGACAGTGCGGCGGCCGCACCCTCCCCGAGGCGGTTTCGGCCCGGCCTCGGGGAGGCGGTTCGTGCACTTTCCAAACGGGTTTTCCGCCCTGCGTTGGTCGGTTTGCGCATACAAGGAAGGTTTACTGTGTCGGTTTTGATGTAAATTAGCACTTAGGCCCCTCCTCCAAGTGTATAAGTAGGCCCCCTCTCTCCCTCTCTCAACACACACCACTTGGAGTCCAAGCAAACCAGCAATCTCTCTCTCTCTACCACCTCTACCTCTCTCTCTTCTACTTCTTCTTTCTTCTCCTTCTTTCTTCTTTATTCTTTCTTAGTTAACACTTGGAGTAGAAGAGCTACAAGGAGGGCTTGTCTCCTAGAAGAAAGTGCTTTGGTAATACATCCACTCCATGGAGCATTCTTCTATTTGTAAGTCTTATATTTATGTTCTTGGCCTAACTTATGAACTAGAGTATAGTTTTGTTCATGTTCTTGTGTTGGTATATGAACTAGCATATAGTTTACATATCATAATCTTGACATGTTCATTACAGTTCATCATCGATCATCATATGCCTAACTTGATTAGGGGTGGGATATCGGTTCGTTGTTCCTTCGGGTTTGCTCTTGTTCTAGTCCGTCCATTCGACGAGTGGGGATCCTGGGGGACAAGAGTAGTGTTTCTAATATCTTGCGGGCATGGTGCCCGGATATTACGACACCTCGCGGATATGAGGGCATGCCACGGTTGAGGGGGTAGGCGGCTTGGTCGTGACAAGCCTTGACCGTCCCTTGAAATCCCCCCCACGTTCGTATGTTACGTAGGAGTTCGTAAATGCTTCCTATCGGGCCGTATGGTATCCGGGGAGTCTCCCCCGCTATCCTAGACCTAACCATGATTAAATCGGTTTGCATATGATCCTAACTATTCATTTGTATGGCCATGACTAGATACATTAGAACTACTCCATTAGGTTATTCAATTATTCATTTATTCTTTATCTATTTTCTTTATCCTTTTTTTGGTGGATTCTTAAGTGTGTGTCACACTATCCATGAACCGTTATTGCTTACCCTGTTATGAACATTTTGGTCTAAGCAAACACATGTTCCTCTATTCGGATGCCATGCTAATTTATTAATCACATGCCTTCCTTTGGGAAAATATAAATAACGATACCCTGAATACTTCCGGGTGAAATGCTACAATGATAGATCCGTGCGCTTGCGGATGAATATCTAAGATGGCAAGATCTATCCCGTTGACAGTTCCATTTCGGATCACCGACATGGTGGTTTACTTGGGAATGTCGTGGCGCATTTCGGACGCTCTTATTGGGGATGGGTTTTATACTGTTTCCTTTGATTGCGTTAAGAAATGCCAACACTCCCTACTGAGAGGTTCCAGAGAGCTCTTGTGCTAGAGCTAGGAAGGGCAAGAGTAGCTTCAAGAAGAAGATGACGACATGGATGAAGGCCATGTTTGAGACTTGCACCTACTCGGCGTCTACTCACGAGGGGTTGGCGTAGGCGAGGGGGGGGACAGAGAGCGCAAGGGGAGTTACACCACTTTCACTGTCCCTTCTTCACCTCGCTTTGACCTTCCCGGCTTGTCGAGTCTGCGAGTCGAGGACACCTCTTCCCGAGCACGAGCTTGACCGGGGGCGAGACGCTTGGGTGACCGTGCGGGAGGCGGCGGCGGCCGCCGCCATAGGATCCGGAGGATCCACCTCGACGCTCTACACGCTTCACCTCCACTACTCACACACCGGTAGGGCTGTGATCTACTCTTGAGGAGGAGGAGGAGCAGGGCGGCGACGAGGACGACGAGGAGGAGAGGGCAGCTCTTTAGAGTGACTTGATCTCTCTTTTCTTTTTCTCATTTTTGGTGCTTTGTGCCAAATGGGGAGAAAATTAGAGGGGTCAACACTTTTTCGCGCCTTCGATTTGTTTTTTTTTGTTCTTAGCATGTCCTAGAGAGTTAGAGCTTGAGAGTAGGTTTCAAAACTATTTGTGAACTTGTAATAATGCGACTTATTTGACTCTCTTCGTATGGTTTATGGACATGTGTTTGATCTCGTGATATTTAGCTTTGTCATTTTCATCTTTGTTTATTCATATCTATATATGTTTCGTGTTGTGAATTTTTTGTTGGCGGTGAGACCTATTTTGCGGGAGGCGGCGGTGCCGCTTCGGCCGAAAGCGGTGCCACTCGAGGTCGAACAAACCTCTTTACTCTCGAGTGCTTAAAACCGTCATATTGCATCACGTATATTCTGTTGACACCCATGATAGCACTTGACACCCCACAGCAGGCATGGATGTAGGGGGAGGTCCTTACATCACCTAAGTGTGTGAAATTTGACCTCTTATGTCAAAACTGAGAATTCAAATCTCACTCACACATTTAGGGGGAGGTCTCGCCACCTAAATATGTGATTCATGTTATAAGACATCATCTTGAGCATTCAAGGCTCATTCACATATTTAGGGGGAGGTACCTACATCCATGGCTCGAAAAATCTCTATTATTTGACTATCTTTTGTAAGCTCTAATTAGGTTGTCACCAATCACCAAAAAGGGAGAGATTGTAAGTGCAATCAACCTCTAATGTGGGTTTTGGCGTTGATGACAATCTAAATAGAGGACTAATGAGATTTATCAAGTTGACAAGCGGGCAACAACAAGCCAAGAGGACATTGCAAACCTAAAGGAGGAGTACCCCAATTCGATTCTGACTAGTACTTCAAGAAGGGAGGTTTATATTCATTTTACATTTTAAATTTGAGTATAGGACACGCCGTACTATTAAGAGGGATTAGAACCACTTTGTGTCAAAGCGTGCAACCAAGTGCTCATTTTCACACCACATAACCTCTAGCTCCATACTTAGTCGGTGATCAAATTCTTTCCACCTTTTAACCGACTAGGCTGAGGGGAGCGGCGGTGCCGCCGATCATGTGCTTGGCGGTGCCGCTCATGGTCCAACCGTTGGGAGGGGAGTATTTATACTTTCCTTTTCTACCCCCCCTTGAGTCACCCTTCGTCCCCTCTGCTCACTTTCGACGAAAAGCTTCCAAGTGCTCATCTCTCTCTCCTCCATTGAAGCTCCTCACTCCCTCAAGCTAATCCATCGATTCCACCATCGATTCTTGAGTGTGAGGGCCGCAAACTTTCGATTGGAAGGGAGCTCCAGCGATCTTCACCGTTCTAGAAGCACTTGTTTCGCACTTTGGCCGGCGGTTGTGATCTTTTGCTCTTGGAGCTTGCTCCTAGCCGGCTAGTCATTAAGCCGCCCTTGAGCTTGCCAACTTGTGTGGCAACCTAGAGAGGTTTGTAACACCCTCTTGCATCTAATACATTACCCCACATCTCTAGGATTCGGTTCCTAGACTTGTGAACGAGGCAAAGAGGCAAACCTTTGTGGTGAGCTCATTCCTTTGTGGAACCTCAACAACGTGGACTTAGGCAAGCCTTGGTGGCGAGATGAACCACGGGATAAATCCTCGTGTCACCATGTGCTTGATTTACTTTACATTGCATACATATTGTTGTTGTTGAGAGGATTTAGGGTTTGAGGCCGATCTATTTGTATACTCTCGATCTATCTGTTTTGACTCTCTCGATCTATAACTTTGCACTGCCCGGGGAACCAAGCAAAGTCACTAGATCCACTTTTTCGTTGGACATATTTTTTGAGCGTGAACTAATCTTTCCTGCAGGAGCGGCGGTGCGGTTCAAGCGGCGGTGCCGCTTCGGTGAACCCAACAGATGTTTCGAAGTTGATTTTTGAAACAGGCCTATTCACCCCCCACTCTCTAGGCGCCCAAATGATCCTACAGATCTAAGTTTAAACTAAGTTTAAAAAGCAAGTTCAAGGCCAAGGATATGATGGTGCAAGCAATATGCGAGGTGAGTTCAATGGCTTGCAATCATTGATCATGAGAGAAAGTAGGTCGACTTATTGTGTGCATTGCTTTGCTCACTAACTTCAATTAGTCATTGTGGTTGTCGTGAGAAAACATAAGGGTGTAAGTAATTTTTTAAGCATGATTTCTATCTTATTAAATATGGTGGGTGGATCAGCTAAGAGACGGGATATGATTAGAGATATCAATCATGAGCAAGTGACAAAGGCATTAGGTTGTGGGCAACTTGAGTTAAATCAAGAGCAATGCTTAGGGTTAAATTCAAAACCAATGCCTTTAAAGACATTGGAGATACTCCGTTGGAGTTCTTATTCTAAAACCTTCAAAAGTTTAGTCAACATGTTTCCTACAATAGGTGAATTGTTCAAAGTTGTTGAAAAGGACAATAGAGATTGAAAAAATAGAGACCAAGCATCAAATCTTCTAGTATACTTCAAATCATTTGACTTTGCCTTTTATTTGTATCTAATGTTGACTACATTATAATTTTATGTTCGAATCTCGCTAGCCCGAAGATAGAGAACGTGAACGTGGTTTGCTCTCTATAGGGTGCACAAGACACCTAAAGATATTAGAGGATGAAAAGATACATATAGTGATTTTTAGTTAAATAACTCTATATAAAAATATAGAGTTTTGTAGATGAACTTAGCGGTTTAAAAATAACATTTTTTTCCCCGACAATAGGTTTAAACATAACGTTAGGATACATGGCGCCATAAGCCAAGATTTATGAATCAGAAAAAACCATAGAAAAAGTGAATGAAAACAAAACAATTTCGAGGATCTCGCGCTCGTGGGCGCGCCCACACCGATCCACGCCCGCGCACGAACGCGAACGCGGGCGCCGTCCCACCCCCACCACAGACCACACGCGGAACGCAATAGACCAGCGCGGCATCGCAACCCAAGGAGTCCAACGCCAACCCGAAACCCACCCGATCGATCGCTCGTCGACGGTTCTGCCTGCGACGCCTGCGCTGCGCGGCCTTCCGTCCCGTCTCTGGTCTCGCCCGCCCGCCCGCTCGCTCGCTGTCTCGCTCGCCTCGTCCCGTCTCGCTTCGTCTCCATTTCCTCCCCACCCCACCACACCCGCGTCAACCAACCAAACCCTAGAAGGCTCTCTCTCGCTCGCTCGCCCCCGTCCCCAATCTTCGCCGCGCGCGCCCCCCCCCCGCCCGATCCCCGCCGCCCGCAGGCCAAAACCCTACGCCTCTCCCTCGGCGCCGGGTAAGCTCTCCTCCTCGTCTCCCCGCCTCCTTCCGCTCTCTGTTTCTCGTCCCCTTCCCTCCCTCTCTGATCCCACGCCGGTTCGATTCGATTCGGGCGTGGAGTTCGGTCGGTGCCCCCATGGTTTGATCCGCTGACGCGCGGGAATGCCAACGCGCGCCGGAGCGTGCGCGGGAGCCGCCTCGCGCCCGTGAAATTCCGACGGGGAACGGCCGCCCGGGCTGCAGGGGATCGCGTGATTGCGCGGTGTGGGTGGCCGCGGCGGGCGTATCATGCGCGCATGGGTATGGAAGAACGCCCAGCGTCGAGAATTTTCGGAGAATTCGATTGGGGCGCAGGTGATGGCGTGCGGGGATTTGCAGGGGTCCCTCTCGGTGTCAGGATGCTGGCGAAGCTTTGGGCGACTGTATGCTGTAGAGTTTCGTGAAAACAGAAATTTTGGTTTCTTATCTGCTGGCTGATGATTAGGTCTTCGAATTCAAGAGATGGGGAATGCAAACGCAGCTTTGATGGAGGCTAATAGTTGCAAAACGCCTCATTCAGCCAAAATTCTGGTTATAATAATAGTTGTAAGTTGGTCTTTAGAAAAAAATATAATAGTTGTAAGATTCCTGTTTTGATTCGATAACCCGTTGGCAAAGGGAAAATAAGTGGATATCCTCAGAGGCAGAGCTAATCCCATGAGTTAGAATTCTCTAATTCTGTAACAATTTAGTAATCTCTTGCATTAGTTCTGTCGTTATGTTGGTAAGGTTGTTTTCTGTTGCCTGATTATGGGACATGGGAGGTTGAAACAAGCACAATTTCTTTGCTGCAGAAAAACAACTAAAATGAAACATCATTAGTATACGGAGGTTGCATGTCAAATGAAAGTGGAGCCAAAGTGTCTGATTTAGTTGTTTTGGGCATGGGAGACCTGCGATAGTTGTCCTGTAACGAGCAACACAGCATTAGTTTGTTATCAGGATGTCAGGCTGTTTTTTTTTTTTTGGTTTTGTTTTTTTTTTTTAGATTAGCTGTAAGATGGATCATGTTGCATGGTGTGTTTTCTTAAAACAGCTGTTTGAGTTGGCCCAGCTGTTTGGCTTATGTTTGGTTCGACATGTACTTTACATTTGTAGTTATTTTTCTTTACTTGGATATTAGTATTCTGTATTTGTTATGATTGAACTTGCCTCATTGGCCAAGAAGAAGATCAATACTTTACACATGTTAGCTTAGAGTGCTAACCTTTTCTTTTACAAATTTCATCGCAGGCATAGGCAGTGTAACCACTTCGTCAGAAATGCCTTCTGCATCCAAGTCCAAGTCAAAAGACAGATCAGCTGCAAAAGTTGCAAAAGAGCAACCCAAGGTTGCTGCAAAGCCAATGGGAAATGGTACGCTCGCAAGTTCTTATAACAACCTCTCTGGAAAGTTCCATGTTCTCGAACCATCAGCCTCTTTGTTGGGTAGCCAAGGCATCGATAAATTCAGGAATACTGATGAAATAGATGAGCATTCTCGCAGCTCCCATGGTACAGGGGATTTCGATTGTGCCTCCAACAATGGTAGCTGCTCTGGTGAGTCAGAAGATCCAAAGGAAAAACCAACCAGTACTGCGTCTCGGGCAGACTCTGTTCCTGGATGTGACACTGATAAACGTGAGAAGATCAGACAGAAAAATGAGAAGAAGCATCAAAGGCAGAAGGAGAGGCGTGCCCAAGAATTGCACGAGCGTTGTAAGGGATACCTTATGTCCAGAAAATTGGAGGCACTTGCACAGAAGCTTGTTGCAATGGGTTTCTCATCAGATCAAGCAACGATGGCGCTTATACAGAATGAGGGTTGCGTTGAGGAGTCTGTTACCTGGCTCTGCAACTTTGATGGCAGTGAGGAAGCTAAGCAACAACTTGCAGCTGATCAACAGTCAGGATCTAACTTGAAGATTGATATAGCTGATGAGCTTTCAAAGATTGTGAGCTTGGAGGCAAAATATAAGTGTACAAAGCAAGAAGTTGAAAGAGCAGTTGTTTCCTGTGAAGGTGATCTAGAAAGGGCTGAGGAGGTCTTGAAGACACACAAGCAAGAATCAACTGCAGCCCCATCAAAGCCTGAGGGATCTGGCGATTCAAGTGGGTTGCCTAATAAGCAGCAAGTTGTACTTGCACAGAACCCTGCAAGGCCTCAAACAAATGGATTTTCATCAGTAGGATCTCAGCAGATGAGAAGAGAGGAGAAGGACATAAACTATAAGCTTTTAATGAATGGTAGTGGTCCAAAGGAACCTGCAATTAAAGGTTTCCAGCCACTGGTAACACCAATGAAGCCAGATTTGGGCCGTCAGCAATTTGTTCAACCTGAGAAGAGACGTCTCAATCCCAACTCGATTCCGTCAGTTCCTTTATGTGGCATCGTCTCCATTGCCTGTTGCAGTGCCACAACTGAAGTCAGACATGCGGCATGTGGCAGGAACCAATGAGGTGAAAAGTTCGATGCCCAATGGAAGCTTGCGAGAGTCAGTAATTGTAATGCAGCGCCCCTCAATCTGCAGGCACCAAGCAGAGCCTACCATCCACTAGCCACAGTATGTTTTGCGTCAGAACAATCTGCAAGGGATTGGTTCTTAAATGGCGCATCAGGTGTGGATATGATGTTGAATGGGGGCTTAGGTCATGGACTAAGGAATATGACTTTGGACAGTGTTAGTTCTACCAGGTCGTTTGGACATGTAAACCATCAACAAAGTTTTGTTTCTAATCCTATAGAGCTGGCTGCCAATGGTTGGGGTGGCACATGGAGTTCTGGAGGTACATCATCTTCCCGTTCTGTGGCGTCATCACTGGGGGCATTTAGAGGGTGGAACTCATCTGAGTCGCCCTCTGCATTGCCTCATTCTGATTGGAGAACCAATGGGCCAGCACCTTATGACTACACCTCAGTAGACTGGAGCGTTGACACAACGTTATTGAACCCAGCAGCAAAGAGCGGCGGCTGTCAGACACATGGTCAACCATGTTCATGGGTGGCAGATCAACAAGGACACCTGGGAACCTCAATGGTGCAGGCATCGCTGGGTTGCATGACAGTAACCATCCGATGGATCCTGCTCCATCACCTCGTCCATATGATTGGCCTACTTTCTGCAGGGGAGGATCTTCCTAGTTTCCCCTACCCTGTAGGTAAGAGGCCATTGAATAAAAAAAAGTAAAAGCTGTCATTTGTTTCTTTTCTTGTTTTGGTCTCAGTTGCAGTTGGTTGAAAAAGTTTTACTTTGTGTATCGAACCGAGCTTGTGTACCTTGACTGTTGGCCGAGATAAGTCATCTTTCTGTGAAATCATTGTGCATGAAAAATGAAGGGAGAAAATTAATCCATCTTGGCTGAAATGCAGGTGTTACTTATATTTTACTTGCAATAACAGTAACTTAACGATTCTTTGCCACAGATGGCTTGGCTGCCATGTGTATTCTTGCTTCAAGTACAGTGTTTTTACTGGGGGTCCTTTTGAAGAAGGCACGCATGCTTTTCTCTTCCTTCATCTACCTTCCAGAAAAGATGTTAAAAGAATAATCATGTTTTATGCTGGCGTTGTGCAACCTGTGTTTTTTTTCCAGAAAGTACAGGGAGTTTCCTATATGTTAGCACTGTGTATTTCCTTTACAGTGATTATGCACATGAGACCAATTCTGATTCCAAACCATTTGATTTGAAGCTCCTTTTCTTCTCCCTTGTATTTTCAGTGAACATTGAATTGAGTTTTCCCAGTCCGTTTGGTTGACCAAATTTCTCAGGATGACTGATGATTGCAGTGATTGAAACTAGGGTAGCATAAAATGCCTTTTTCATTTAGACTTGGAAGACCCCAAACATATCATATTGACTAGGATTCTATTTTGAGTTTTTGACCCTCATGGGTTCTTGTTACAATTTGCATACCTGTGTATTTGGTGTTTGTACGGCAACTTGTATATTTGTCTTCCAATTAAGTGTTGCTTCCATGCTGACTAAAGTAGGAGTGGTTAAGCATCTTGTACTATTCAAATTTGTCGATCTTTGGGCATACCTGCATGTCGTTCCAATTTGTGCATGTGCAATATTGACGAATGTTGTTATTCTGTTTTTTTTTATACACTATATAGTAGAATTTTCCATCTTGCTTGCTTGTATTTCTGAGTTGTGCATGCACAACGATTTGGCTTGAGTGATGTTGCTGAAGTCTCCATGGGATGAGCTTTTGAGGCACACTAATTTTTATTGGCTAATGGGTCGTTTGTTTGTTCTTTGCTCCACCTTGTGTTGTGAATCTGTGATACATCTATATTCTTCAAGATGTCTGACCTAAGCTTCTGAAGGGAGCCTTTAGTTTTGTGCAAAGGCTCATTGGGTTGCTACAGTTTTTTGTTATGAGGTTCACCCTCGGAATGGCCAGGTTCACCTTTTTTTTCCCATTTCGATTAAAGTTTGTGCTGCCATTTTGAAATATGCATTGCGTGCCCTTGATTGCAACTATCAAGCTACAAGTAGTAGTGATTGTGGTTTGATGCTCAAATATAATGACGAGATTGTGTTGGAGTTTGGAAAAAGAAGGGAAAATAAAGAATGAATGTGCTCGATGTTGTTAATAGGCTGTGGAGTATCAACAGATGTTGCTACTTCCAGCAGGGTTCCCTTCATACAAGGTCAGGATTGAAGTTTTGGTACAAGTTTGTGATCGGTCCCTGATGGCCGCTGACCGAGGTAGTGAGGTGTGCGAAATCAGAGCGCTGGACAAAACAGGTGCTGCTGCCTCGATGCCTATACCCAAACACAAACAGATGCCCTCCCTAGAAAAAGAAGTCGGCGGTTAAATGATACGAGATGCCTTGCCAAACATTCTGCCCAACCTGCTGCCGCAGCCGGAGACATTGCCTTGCCGCATTCCCTTCACCTCCTTCCTGGTCAAGTTGGCGGCGAAGCGAATGCGATCCGCTCGCTCGCTGCGCATGTGCATGATGGTTCATGGCTTGGAGAGTCACTGGAGATGGAATGCATCTAGGCCGGCTCACGGTGAGGCCGTCAACGATGGCCCCATTTTTCTAGTCACCCGTGTCTGAGTCTGAGCAGACCATGCTCACTGTCACTGGGGCGGCGAGTTCGGCAGGGACGCACGTCCGGTGCGGAAGTGAGGGGGGTGGGCACGCGTTATCCACGTCGCCGTCCGACGTCGTGCCGTGCATCGATTCGGAGTAGGAGCCGGACGCGATTTCGACGCGGCGCCGCAGTGCGAGGCCCTGTGTCGTTCATGTCGATGTCCCCCGTTTGAGATTATATATTCGACGACGAGTCTGATCAAGTTATTCGCCTGCTGTTTGGTTGGGCAATGTCAACCTGTCACATGAACGCAGATACGCAACTACTGTACTGTACTATTCTAGTACTAGACGACGGTACAGTTTGCTCTGGTGACGGAAATGTGCCCAGAGCATTGCAGTTGCCCGGCCGCGCCACGGCTCCCGGCATCGGCAGTGAGTGGCACGTACGAACAGCAAGCTCGTCGCCTAGGCCCTTTTTTTTTTTTTTCTCTGCCCCTTCATTCACAACACGAGTTACACGACGCAGCCGGTATATACCTCCTGAGCAAACGTGTACTTTCAAAGATCCAAATTTTTCACAAGTGGACGGACACACGGTCGTGTCGTGTGTGGGTGCTCGATCAGCGGTCTCTGGTGAAAAGCGTAGCTAGCGGCGAGCTACGAGCATTTTCAGGGGAGGCGCCCGTGGCGTGAACCAGTGCCTAACCTACCGATTCTGGTACTCGGCACGCTTGCTGGTTGGGGGCACAGATGCTCCACTGACGACTGATGGCGAAATCTAAGCCCAGCAGTCAGCAGATCCAGAACCTTTTTTTTTTTTTTTTTTTTTTTGAGAACCGTTTTTCGATGGAATTGATAGGCCTACACATATTGGATACAACAGGATTCGCAGGTGAATCCATGGATTACCAACGAAATCCTTAACACAAAAACAAGAAGCAGATCCGAACCTCGATGATCAGTCAGAGAAATGTTCTGCACACAGCTCCACTGATCGAGTTGCTATTCCTAGTGCCGCCACCGCTGCTCGCGACAAGGACCTGGTTGATCCCAACGCGTAATTGGTACCGGTATCGGCCACGCACGGTCATCGTCGCCGCCGGAATGCGCACAGAGCGCGAATGACGCGCACTAGCACCACGTACGTACGCGCTCGACTGGCCGTCCCGTCGCACTAGCTCGCTAGTGCGCGCGAGCCGGCGCGGTGCAGTGCAGGGCGGCGAAGTGGTGCGGCACGACGGGCGACGACCCACCGTCCGGGGACGTGCGCGGCCGATCCCGCCGCGACACCTGGGCTGCGCCGCGCGCGCCTCCATGGGCAGTGACTAGTAGTGACGGCGACACGCACCCGGTGACCCGCCGCCCACGTGGCCACGCGCACGCGGCGACATCTATCGCCGTGGTTGCCGGCGCGCACGCGCGTCCTCCAACGCCGGTCGCCGACCGCCTGGCCGGGGACCTCGGCTCTGCCCGGTCTCAGCTCCCTGTCACGTCGACGGTGTGTACATGCAAATGCAATGCATCTACTGTACGTTGAATTGGTTACTACTACTTGGTAGTCATCCGATACGTCGTCGGGACAAATTAACACCTTACTAATGGATACAACCATCACAATGTAAGGCCTCCATTGGACTGAGGGATTCCAATCCTCGGTAATTATGACTATAAACAGTCCTTAAAAAAAAAAAACAGATCAAAATGTCAAAACTTCTAAGGATAGCATTCCTCACGAAAACGAAAATGTCAAACCAATGAAGCTTATCGAGTATAAAGGAGACTAACGAATATGACAGTTTCTTTTAGACAAGGAATTTGTATTTCGGCCTCCGCAAGAGTTTTGCACATAATCAATTATTATTACAACTTCAAACTTTGGTTATATTTTTGAAAAGCTCACAAAAAAACAAGTGAGCGAGCGCCTAATTTCTTAAAAAAGATGACCATCCGTGCTTGACGAAGACCTCCATAACTAAAGTCTCCAATGTGCGACAAACCCAACAAATATGATAGTTGCACGCCATTTCACTTGTCTTTGTCATTAATAGTGTTTCAATTGTGATAGAATGTGATGTTGGACAAGCAATAGTGTGTCTTTTATTGTATTTTGGTCAAGTGAAAGAAAAAGATAAATAAAACCAAACATGAGACTTCACCTTCCTTTATTTATGTATACATCAAAAAAAAAAAACAAGATGTGAAGAAAATGGAACATGTAGTTAATTGTAGAAGCTCTTAGAGAAAAAAGAAAAAAAAAAAGGACACATTGTGATATCGTTGGCATCATCATAGCGGAAAGTTTGGGAGTCAAACTATAGAGATAAGACAACCGTGAAGCATATACAATTGATCTATCTACAACGCAATTAAATCATACGCAATTAAATCATCGAGCCTCTGAACACCAGTTAAGTAAAACTTTGGAAGTCCAGTAATCCGAAGTACTAAATTCTATTGGCTGGTAATTTGGGAATAATATTAGAGTAAAGCCGTATCTTTTTTCTTTACACATAATTGTGCCGGCAATTCAACTAGCTACTACATCATTTTTAGATATAATGGGGGGAAAATCCGGCTTCATCCTTTTAGAAGAAGAAACAGACCTCCTTAGCTTCAACTAGCTACTAGATATTGTGCATCTAATGGAGATGTCTAGGCCAAAAAACTTGGGCTTGACATGCAAGACTAACTTAAAATTCTTCAATTAAGCTTCTAACACAATTTCATTTGGTTCAAGTTTATCTTTATCAAGAGGGTGGATAATTATGTGAACTGAAGATGGTAGTTTTTTTTTTTCCTTTTTTTCGAAAGCTTGAATTTGCACGCGTGCTTCATCAAGTAGAAAACGGAAGGTTTACAACGGGAAGAGGGGCGAGGCCGGTGGTCAAGGGAGGGGGGCACACTAGACACAAATCGCCACGGAGTGACGGATACAACGGTCATACTAACTAAATAACGGGTTTTGCAACGGGAATTGAAGATTGTAGGTTTGGGTGTCGGCAAAACACGGTGGCCGCGGTCGTCAAGGGGGCACACTAGACACAAATCGTAACGGAGCGATGAATACAACTGTTGTACTAAGTAACGGATTTTGCAAAGGGAAACTGAAGATGGTAGGTATGGGTGTCGGCAAGAACGGTGACCATGACCATTGGACCTCCCCCACGGATAGTTGCGTATGGGAAAATTCCGTTTCACTTTTGTGCACTGCTCCTTCCTCACTTTGTCCATAATTGATATTTCTTTGATTGTATGTTATCCCACATTATCCTCTCGTGATACTTTGTCGAGCTGGTCCAATGAGGTGCGAGATTGGTAGGACGCCCATTGCCCTCACGCGCTCCAGCCGGTCCGGTACGTTGCTCGATGGATGCGCGCAGACACAGCGGCAAGAAGAAGAAGAAAACAAAAGCGAGCACACTTGCGGCACAGCACAGCACAGGCGAATGAATCCCAGCCACACGCGCGGCCATGGCGTTCCCCACCTCGGTGGTCACCCACACAGTCACACACACTCCCCTTATCCCCTTGTTGCATTCTTGAGCTGCTGAGCAGGAGGAGGGAGAGGAAGCAATGGCGCTGTCGACGACGTTCTTTGTCCCCAGGGGATTCCTCGCCGTGCCTGCTGCACAGGACTCCCATTTCGCCTCGGCGGTCGAGCAGCTCCATGGCCACAAGTCGCTCCAGGCCAGGCCTCTCAGTCTCAGGGTAAGGCGCTGCGTGCTTTGGTTGTCCGCTGGCTGTCTGGTCTGGTGGTTAATAATTTGTTGGCCAATGCTTGCCGCGTGCGTGCAGCCCCGGCGTCGGCCGGCATGCGTGTCGGCGTCGCCGGAGCGCGAGGCGGAGTACTACTCGCAGCGGCCGCCGACGCCGCTGCTGGACACCATCAACTACCCCGTCCACATGAAGAACCTGTCGGTGAAGGAGCTCCGGCAGCTGGCCGACGAGCTCCGGTCCGACGTGATCTTCCACGTCTCCAAGACCGGCGGGCACCTCGGGTCCAGCCTCGGCGTCGTGGAGCTCACCGTGGCGCTCCACTACGTGTTCAACGCCCCGCAGGACCGCATCCTGTGGGACGTCGGCCACCAGGTAACGTAACGTGCGCCCCATGTGAGGTTGCCGGGCAGATCGAGGCTTGCTAACCGTCCATGTGCAATTGCAATTGCAGTCGTACCCACACAAGATCCTGACGGGGCGGCGGGACAAGATGCCGACGATGCGGCAGACGCACGGGCTGGCGGGGTTCACGAAGCGCGCCGAGAGCGAGTACGACTGCTTCGGCACGGGCCACAGCTCCACCACCATCTCGGCGGCGCTGGGGATGGCGGTGGGGCGGGACCTCAAGGGCGGCAAGAACAACGTGGTGGCGGTGATCGGCGACGGCGCCATGACGGCCGGGCAGGCGTACGAGGCCATGAACAACGCCGGGTACCTCGACTCGGACATGATCGTCATCCTCAACGACAACAAGCAGGTGTCCCTGCCCACGGCCACGCTCGACGGGCCCGTCCCCCCCGTCGGCGCGCTCAGCAGCGCCCTCAGCAAGCTCCAGTCCAGCCGCCCGCTCAGGGAGCTCAGGGAGGTGGCCAAGGTAACGTGTCATCTCGTCTCGTCCCGTCCGCACAAACCTTCAACGGTCCGGTTACGCACGCGTCGTCATGAATTACACGTCTGAAATGAAATTCTGATGTGGCCTCATTCACACGGCAGACGCCACGGCAGCGCGTAGATTTCTTTCTTCTTTTCTGAAATGGTGATAGGCAATAGCAATTCGGATGTCTTTTATTCAAAATTTAAGCTAAACTCAAACTTAATTGGGAATCAACAAATGGGAAATACTAGTAAACTGGCATCATCAGTGAGGTAGGAAGCAGTACGTGTCAGTATGAGTAACCGTGACGGGAGGTTTGGAGTTTCTTGAATCTGCCGTACGAAAGCGCCTGAATGGAACTTGTTAACGTTAGCAGTACGTGCCAAAATGAGCCGCGTCAGATGCAGAGTGACGTGCCCTGACTAATCTTCTTCTAGGGGCCATGCATGGACACATGTTCACCACCAGAAATGGCGATGATGATGATGCAGCGTATCCTAGCAACAATCTCTAGATTCGAGTAGTGCCCCCACTAGGCAATCTCTGTACTATAAACAAAGCTGCTCAAAGGATGGATGGATGGATGGATGGATGGAGAGCAACAAGTTGACTCTAGAAATATAGTTTACTCATCATCATACCAAAATAATGCTGTTTTTAAATATAAAAATAATGCTGTTTCCATGCCATAAATAAGGCCCTAGTCAGACAATGAAACTGACTCTCCAGGTTTGACTGAGATTGGGTTTTCAGGGGTGTTTGAGACCGCTCTACTTAACCCCTGCTCTATAAACTCCACCGTGAAACATCTCCACAAAATCTGATGTTTCTAGAGCACTCTTCTAGGTGCGCTCATGACTCCACATTTTTTTTTCTCAAACAGGGTGAGTGAAGTTTAAACCGATTAGCTAAAAAAACATGGAGTGGAGCGGTCCCAAACAGCGCTTAGTTCAATTATTTTTCATCTTGTACTGGACTGGTCATAAAATTGCCTGGGCTAGGTTTTAGCCGGCCCATTCTTGTTGGGCCGAGAAGGAATTTGCGGCCGGCCCAGGTTTGCATCTCTGACCGACCGACCGACCGTTGGCGTGCACGTGCAGGGCGTGACGAAGCAGATCGGCGGGTCAGTGCACGAGCTGGCGGCCAAGGTGGACGAGTACGCCCGCGGCATGATCAGCGGCCCCGGCTCGTCGCTCTTCGAGGAGCTCGGCCTCTACTACATCGGCCCCGTCGACGGCCACAACATCGACGACCTCATCACCATCCTCAACGACGTCAAGAGCACCAAGACCACCGGCCCCGTCCTCATCCACGTCGTCACCGAGAAGGGCCGCGGCTACCCCTACGCCGAGCGAGCCGCCGACAAGTACCACGGTATATATGCACATGCCGCCATTGTTCGCCTAGCAGATCGTTCGTACCGGATAGATCTGCGCGTGATTTAATTTGCTCAAATTTGATGCGTGCAGGTGTGGCCAAGTTTGATATGGCGACCGGGAAACAGTTCAAGTCCCCGGCCAAGACGTTGTCCTACACCAACTACTTCGCCGAGTCGCTCATCGCGGAGGCGGAGCAGGACAGCAAGATCGTGGCCATCCACGCCGCCATGGGTGGCGGCACGGGGCTCAACTACTTCCTCCGCCGCTTCCCGAGCCGGTGCTTCGACGTCGGGATCGCGGAGCAGCACGCCGTGACGTTCGCGGCCGGCCTGGCCTGCGAGGGCCTCAAGCCCTTCTGCGCCATCTACTCGTCCTTCCTGCAGCGCGGCTACGACCAGGTCGTGCACGACGTCGACCTGCAGAAGCTCCCCGTGCGCTTCGCCATGGACAGGGGCCGGCCTCGTCGGCGCCGACGGGCCCACCCACTGCGGCGCGTTCGACGTCGCCTACATGGCATGCCTGCCCAACATGGTCGTCATGGCCCCGTCCGACGAGGCCGAGCTCTGCCACATGGTCGCCACCGCCGCCGCCATCGACGACCGCCCGTCCTGCTTCCGCTACCCGAGGGGCAACGGCATTGGCGTCCCGTTGCCGCCCAATTACAAAGGCACTCCCCTCGAGGTTGGTCACTTTTTGCTGCTGAATTTGTTTATCGATCGAGGATCTTCAATCAATTTTGTTCATCGGCGCATATAATTTAGGTCGGCAAGGGCAGGATCCTGAGGGAGGGCGACCGGGTGGCGCTGCTGGGGTACGGGTCGGCAGTGCAGTACTGCCTGGCCGCGGCGTCCCTGGTGGAGCGCCACGGCCTCAAGGTCACCGTCGCCGACGCGAGGTTCTGCAAGCCGCTGGACCACGGCCTCATCAGGAGCCTGGCCAGGTCGCACGAGGTGCTCATCACCGTGGAGGAAGGCTCCATCGGAGGCTTCGGCTCGCACGTCGCCCAGTTCATGGCGCTGGACGGCCTCCTCGACGGCAAACTCAAGGCAAGTCACGCCCTAATGATAATGAAACATTCGTTCCGAACTCCGTCGTCAGTCAGGCTGACAACTCGACTTTTGTTTGGGTGGTGCAGTGGCGGCCGCTGGTGCTTCCTGACAGGTACATCGACCATGGATCGCCGGCCGATCAGCTGGCCGAGGCTGGGCTGACGCCGTCGCACATCGCCGCCACGGTGTTCAACATCCTCGGGCAGAACAGGGAGGCTCTTGCCATCATGGCAGTGCCCAACGCGTAGAGCTTTGTGGTCATCTGGGCCTATAGAGATGCTTTGTACATTATTCTGTCGTTGATTAGAATGCCAGCACCGAGATTAGCCTTCTTTGGATGAAAATGTCGCGGGAACTATGTATTCTTCTGACATTAAAATAGGAAGGAGATGTTCTTGCATTGCTTGTCCATTGCCATGGTGAACGACGGTATTGCTTATTTATCTCAGAGAGTGTGATTTTCTTTAAAATAACAATAATCCTCCTACTATGGCAGTAGTACAAGTTACTCCTAAAATACTGTAACAGATTTACGCAAGTTCCGAGACGCACTCGATTCGATTGCCCTCCAAAACCCCTGCATAAATACCGACACCCTGCAAAAAGCGTGTGCATTTCCCACCAGCTCACTCCACTTCCCCACTCCACTACTCTAGCACCCCGATCCCGATGGACGCTGGCCACAGCCACAGCCACGGCCAGTCGCCGCCGACGCCGTCCTCCACGGAAACCCTGATGGCAGCGCTCCTCAACGTTCCAGACACGCAGCTCCCCTGCCTCGCGCGGGCGCTGGCCACCGACGCGCGCCGGCTGCGGTCCCGCCTCGCGTTCCTGCTCCCTCTCCCCGCCGCACTTCGCCCGCGCGCGCTCGCGCGGCTTCGCTCGATGCCTCTCCCCGCCAAGGCCGCGCTGCTCGGCCGCGCCCTCCTCCGCTCCCTCCTCCTGCTCCTCCCGGCGCTCTGCCCCGACCACGGCGGCAGCGGTTCCCAGCACCACCTCCTTCTCCAGCCACCCGACCTCGACGCCGCGCTCCTCATCCTCGCCATGTGCGACTCCTACTCCCCCGCGGCTGCCAGCCCTGCACCCGTCGACTGGCGCGCGGTGATCGTGGACGACGTGGTGGCGTCCGCGCTCTCCGTCTCCGGCCTCGGCGCCACGCACTGGGCCGCACTCGCCCCTACGTGGACGCGGCCGCCAAGTGCCGCCGGTTCGCGGACGTCGCCGCGGTGGCGGCGACTGGCGACGGCGGGACGACGACGACGAAGGACGGCGAGGGGAGCGGGGCCGCGTCGTACGCCGCCTTGTTGGCGCTTCCCGCAGCGGCGGGGACGGCGCGCCGTGCGCCATCTGCCGGGAGGAGATGGTGGCTCGCGGTCCCGGACGTGGCGGCGTGTGCGGGCTCAGGCCGTGCGGGCACCGGTTCCACTGGCACTGCGCGCTGCGCTGGCTGGCTCGGCGCAACACCTGCCCGTGCTGCCGCGCCGAGCTGCCCGCCGAAGACCCGCTCGCGGAGACCCGGCGGCTGTGGCGGGCCGTCGAGAGGATGGCGCGCGGCGGGTGATTGGTGAACTGTACCTGTGTACATGAACATGATCGATCGATGGGACGCCGACGCACTTTTTGGTTGCTTTCGTCTGTCGCGGTACGTGGGTTCAAGTACTAGTGTCAGATTCTGGGACGACGGCGATGGCGATCGATCCCGGTGGCGCTGGGACGTGTGGAGCATACTACCCAATAATGACGTGGAACTATTTTGTGTAAAGATAATAAACAAATAAAACTGTGAAGAACATGGTTGAGATTGTCGCTTGCTAGTTGTCGGCCATTGATATACCGTATCATTATTGTTCATTACGATTGAGGGTGAATGAGATTTGGTGACCTTTTTTTTAGGGCAATGCATGATTTTGTTAGTTTTGTATATACCGTATCATGATTCAATAAGCTTTGTTTGTTGGCGACTGGTGATCGAGTCTGTAGGGATAGGGACGCGCGCGATGAACGGATTCGGTCTATGGATCCGCGCTTGCGCAAATGTCATGCTGTTGATGGAGAATGAGATGCATATGCTTTTGTGTGACGTGGATGTACGACACTGGCCCCGCCGAAGCCTCGGCTTCACGTGATCCGGAAGTGTCCGTCACGCCGATCAAGTCATCAAGACGGAACTGATCATCGTTTTCTCCCAGTTTTGCTCCTACCGTATCCATGGAGTCCCTGCTTCCGCACGTACTAACGCGCGTCCTCGTGCTCGTCGTGTGCGGTCGGCACCGGCGCCGGCACCGCATGTGAGTGAGGTGTGTGCCCGTCTGCCCGCCGTGCTAGCTACAAGAAATTGCATTCGTCGTTGCGCACTTGTCTGTCTTTCGGTTAGAACGTACACTGACACTGTAGTGTGAGATGTACATACATGTACTACTACTACTACTAGTCTACTAGAACGTTAAATTTAGATCGCACTCGAGTGATTCTCGAACGCACGTTACTCAATTTGTGGAGCGTCCGATCCGCACAACGACATGGTGCGGTCGTCTGATCCAGCGCTTGCTCGTGCCTGCACCTCCTTCCTTTTCTCCTCTCTCCAGTGGCGGTGGTGCTGGATTCCGGCGATGCCGGCACACACAAGTTAGGCGGCCTCCTTCCCTCCTCCTCCGGTGGTGGCTAACTAGGGTTCAATGACCTCTCCCCCTCTTTCTTCTCCAACTCTGGTGGGTATAGAATGGTTGGTTAGCCGGGGAGGTAGGTAGGCCAGGTGCTTGGAATGTTGTCCGCTTAGGGCTTTAGGAACCTCGGGCGGTGTTGGGGGTGGTTGGGCAAAGTCGGGACGGAGGAGGCTCGACGGAGTCAAAGAAGATGATGGCGGATGAGCTCATCGGTGTCAAAGAAGATAGCGGTGATAGGAGGCTTAAGAGGGGCGCCGCGTGCAGACGAGGAACCGAGGTGGAAGATGAATAGCGATAGGTGACGATTACCCAAGTGACGTATAGACAAACCCTTCTATAATACCATAATATAAATATTGTGTCCCGGGCGAGTCTAACCAATAGGTAGCGATGGAGTGGTCTAGAAGCCCTATTACCGCCAAGGGTATATATGCATCATTCCAATTCCAAGCACCCAACAAGCAAGTACTTTCATCTCCTCTTCAACATGCGGTTAACGACAAAGTATTTAGGCCAACATTAACTTGCGCATATACCGGTGTTAGCCCCAGACAAAAAGACATCCTCCACGTACGCCCAATGGAGAGATGCCACGGTTCGCTCAACCCAAGTTGTAGTGTGTTGTCTCTCATGACCCTTAGCTCTCCACACCGCTCAAAGAAAGTTTGGAGTAAAATCTGAAGCCATACGTTGTCCCAACCACTACTCCCACTATAGCGCTTCCCCTAGGTGACTGTTGATTTTGGCTAAAGCCAGACGTTGTTCCAAGCCACTACTCCCACTGCAGCGCTCCCCCTAAGTGTTGCTTCTATCTTTTGTCGAACCATTTAGGCCATCCTCAATGGGGATTTCATAGCTATGATTCCAACACACTTATATTTTAGAAACAGTGTAGAAGAGTTCATCCGCATGAAACTCTCTCTACTCCTATAAAACTCTTACCATCTCTCTTCATTAACATTTAGTGCCATGTCAGCATATTTAATGCCCACAAAACTCTATAAAACTTGCATTGAAAACTGACCTTAGAGGTTTTAGTTAGGCCTGTCTCATTTAGAGGTTATAGTCGGGCCCGTCTCAACAATTTTAGGGCCCTTGGCTAAGGGTTTGGCAAAAAAAAAAAAAGTATTGAATTAGAAAATTAGAATCCTATCAATTAATCTATCACGGTAATATGCAATGATTAAAATTTAGAAAAAAAAAAAAAATTATCTACAACTTGAATGATGCTTGTAATGTACGGATTGGATTGCAAGGCTGAAGAGACTATTGAAGTTGTCGGATGGAGATCAAACAAACACGCTCTATAATAACTTAGGCTCCGTTTGAATGTCGATATTGGAGGTCTTGGTATTGAATTGGCTTCAATACCAAATCGAGTAGTATTGGTATTGGGTTCAATACCAAAACCATTTTTGGATGTAGATGGAAATGCTAGATGGAATCGCATGAGCTAGTGAATACCGATTCATGTTTGGATGTTCATACCGTGGCATTTGAAAATTGACCATCTTCTTCTCTCCACACCACACGCTTTTGAAAAGGGAGGCTCACGCCACCCACGACTGGTGACGGGGTGGAGCTCCCCCACGCCAGGAGTGGTGCGGGGGGGGGCATCTCTTCGCTTCAAGGGTGCATATAAGCCTCCAATACATATTTTTATGTCGAGGGCCCCGACGAGTGGGGCGGAGGGGGCGGCAAGAGTGGAGGACGTCCGGTGAGGAAGGCGATAGGGGGCGCGTGAGGGGTGGAGGAGCTTCAACGACGACGGCCTCCGAGGGCGCGTGGAGGGGCGCGCTAGAGCCGGAGGAGGTTTCGATGATGACGGCCTCCCGACGAGGGCGGGGCGAAGGGGTGTGCTAGGGCTGGAGGAGCTTCGACGACGGCCCCTCCGGCGAGAGCGGCGCGCGCGAGGGAAGGGACCAGGTTGTAGTTGGGGCGGCACCGGACTTGGAGAGGATGAGCGGGGGATGTGATTCCAACAATACGGAGGCTTTGGGCTCGGTATTGCTGAGGGGGTACGCCAGGTGAGGCCAATACCGGATGGAAACGAGCCCAATATCCAGACTCGAATGCCATGGACATCCAAACACCTAGAATTGGGGCTTGCCATTTCCAATTCCAATACCTGGGCTTTAATATGGACATCCAAACGGTCTCTTATAGTTTTTGTGACATTGAGGGCCTCTTTAGTTCCTAATTGTCTCCAGAAATTTGGTGTTTTGAGTCATCATTTTGCAAAATGGAAATAAACACCATGGTGAAAATATACTAAATAATTCAGCTTTTGGCATTTTAGATTTGGGACCCTAGAGATTAAAAAGAGGCAAAATAAAACCTGCAACATGCATGCATGGGTGCTAATTTTGGTATCTTGCATTTTTAGATGGAACTAAACACATCCAAAAAATTTGGCATTCTGAATTTTTCTACTCCTAAAAATGTTGGCATTTTGTATTTTGGGTTTTATGGAAAACTAAACAGGCCCTGAAATTTAAAATTGAGGTGGATAGTATGCAGCGCAGCACCGTGTGCTGCGGCACTATTCTCTGGCCGGTACGTTGAATACTATACGGCGCCCCAGCGGAGCGCTTCCCCTTCCCTGCGACAAACCAAAACTGACGAACATTTCGGAGGAGAAAACCCCAACCCCGCTAACCGTCTCCATGTCCCCCACTTCCACAATCGCCATTCATGCTCTGTCGAGTCCCGCCTGAGGCTAACGGGCTGGCATCGCCCACCGTCGTCCCGTCGAATTCTGGCCGGACCATTACCGGTTAGCATCGCTCATTGGCTCCTCTCCGTCTCTGCTTCCCATTACTCCCGCTCTTACACATAAGTTTTGCAACCGCTACTCGCCGGAGAAGACCACGGATTGGCCTCCAACACTCCCCGTCTACTATCCTCAGAGAAGGGGTCGCCCCCAACAACACCTCACGGAGGAGAGACTGGAATCGCCCCCAAGGCCCCAACAGTACCTACCTCCACATCGAACAGATCCACATTCGGTGAGTATCCCTGGAGTCCTTTCATTGGCGTAGGTAATAAATTAATCCCTCATATGTGTTCAGTTCTATATCTTGTTTGTATTTTTTGAATCATTCTCATATCAATTTTTGTTTCGCCATTGACACCAAAGCATTTTATTACTGCCCTACCCCTAGCAAATAGACTAGTTATACTCGTTTTGCTGTATTTTATCCATCAGCAATGGGAAGTTTATCCTCGCGTCACGTTTGGGAATAAAATTCACACCTGTGCTCACGCCCTAATTTGCAGGGCTGAGAGGTAACAGTGTTCTGTTCTGTTGCTCTGTTATTTATCCTCACGATGCTTTGGTAGTTTTCTTCACCTCAGTTAATAATTAATTCATTAGCTGCACAGGTAGGTTAATTTTCATTGATGAGAGAAATGCAGACTGTGTCCATAGCTGAACCAAATTTGATATCCCTGGAGTCCTCTTGTAGGTGTATGAAATAAATTAATTACCCTTTTTTATGTTATGGTTCGGTATCTTGTTCATATTCTTTCAGCCAATCTCATATAAATTCAGCTGAGCCATTGTCACTGATGCATTTTATTCTGCCCTACCCCCTAGCAAAATAGATCAGCGATGATTGTCTTGCAGTATTTTATCCATCAGAAGGCAATAGTAGTTTAACATTGTCTCACAATTGGGTTTAAAATTCACACCTGCTTTACTCATTTAATAATTAAATCCATAGCTGCACAAGTATGTTTATTTTTAGTGATGATGGACATAACAGCTTCTGCTTCCTCTCATACACCACAATTCATCCTTAACTGCTTCTTTTTCAGTGTGATCCACCCTCGGTGCAAGATGAAGCAAAAACTTGATCATGTTCCTGAACGTGTTACAACAATTACTATATCAAATAGCCAGCAGTTTTTTGAGATTCAAATTCCATGTTCAGCTGGAGATGGTGGCATGGCAAGCTCAGCGAACACCAATGCAGATGGTACTCATGATGCATCTGGTTCAATTCATGAGCTTGCTGTTCCAAGGCACCACCAGAAGAAAAACCGTACCAACGAAATTTCAACAGAAGGGGGCTCAGGGTTCTTCTGCAGCAACCCTAAAGAGGAGAACACCCCATACCTCACAGCATGAAGACCTGATTTCTGGTCCGACCAGACGCTTACCTATGCTGGCCGCATCACAAGACAACGACGATGATGTGAGTTCAGGCTTACTGCTTTATCAATCTCCCATTTGCTAATGATTGTATATGTTTGATCATACTTCAACTCTATCTAGGATTTCGAACCAGCAATAAAAAGCCCAAGGCCGAAGGTTCCTGCTCACAAAGATCCTAAACCAAAGAAATCTTCACTTCCATCCATACAGGAAGAGGTGAGCTAAACTGACTTCACACTTGCAGATGTATAACTATCCAGTTATATGTCCACATTGACATAATTTTACTCTCATAGGACGATGATGGTATACCGGGCAAGATTAACTGCCGCTGCACTCCCAAATATGTGCTCGACGCCATCAATAAACTTTCAGAACCACAGAAGAATAGGGTTCGCGAGCTTGGTTGGGGTAAATTTCTAGAAATTGCTATAGATTGTGTTGAGAGCAGGAACCTATTTCTTTATCTGCTGGACAGGGTGGATATAAACAGCATGTTTTTACGGGTCCCCCAACATCGAACTACCTATCAACAAGGCAGCTGTTCATGCTGTGCTTGGTGTGCCAGCTGGCACAGAGCTCATTTCAAAGAAGTCCAGCAATGAACTTTCTAATGCGAAGAGTGAACTTATGGATCAGCTTGGAATTGCAACAAACAAAATCACAGTCGCTCGCCTTTTTGGAAGAGGTGGCTAAGGGAAATGCCGATGACCTCTCAATGAAATGCTTCTTCCTCGTGATCTTCAACAGGTTCTTGTTTCCAGGGTCAGCATTTGACATTGCGAACACAGACTTGCAGTTTATTATGGATTTTCAGAACTTTGGCAAGGTTGATTGGCAACAGACTGTGATAGATCATATCAGAATCTCTGCGAAAGAGTGGCAGTCTGGTGCCAAAAACACAGCTAACCCTACAATTCGTTCATGTGCTCCATTCCTCTTAGTAAGTACCATTCAAGATGCATTCTATCTCCTCCCTTAATGTATTTTATTATTATTTATTATTATTCATAGTGCATCAGCACTCATTTGTCCATGCAGATTTACTACCTCGAGAACCTGGATCACCCACTCAATGACAACCACCACCGGATGGTTGTGCCAAGGTCTGCTGTATTCTCAAAGCAATATATTTCTACGTTGACCAATGCAGATAGGTGGACCGACGAAGATGATCGCGATATGCTACGGCAAACTCAGGGTTTGTTTTATACCACTCCATCATTTAATGAACGTCCTCTACATTTTTGGCTTTTGATTCCTTCAGTCATACAAGAAGTAACACAGCTTGTTTTGCATTCAAAAAAATCCCGTTGGTTCAGCTTACGAAAAAGGTATACACCATGCAGCATACAGCGGTGCCTACATCGTTCCAACTACCTCAGTTGAGCGACCTGCTCAGAGGTGTCCTGGATAATGTGGCAGCCAGTTCAAACCCTCATTTCATACAACTTATTACGACGGTCGACCGTGACATCCGTGCCAACCAGAAGGTCATACATGAGCTCCATCACGCAAATGAGTGCCTCTTGATCAAGTTTTCAGAAGATGTCAAGGAACTACTTGCAAATGCCCATACGCCTACAATTACAAAGGTTCAACACCAAATCGGACAGCAGACAAGACCGGAGAATAGTACACGTAACTTACAAGAGCCTACCTTACAGCCTAACGATGGTGGTACACCCTGTTCAACCCAAACTATGAGATTATCCTCTCTTTCACATACTACTGGTTTTATTACATGCTTTCATATTTGTTGTTTGTTTGCTTATTTATCGCTACTGTTCCACAACTACTCATACATGGATTACTCTCATTTGTATTTGTATATATTCAAACTGCAGCACAAATATCTTCAGATTTGGCTGGTCCGAGTCATACAGAAACTGCAACAGTGCAAGTTGAACAGCCAGCGGATGTGACACAGCCACTCGCTGGTCCAGGTACATTTTAACCTCATCGTTTTGCATACTAATGTTTTTTAATGCATGTTATTACCAAGCTTACCAATATCGGCCAATTATAATGCATGTTTTCTTATTTATTGTCAATGCAACACTATTACTCATACACGTGTTAATGTTATATGTATTTATTCAAACCGTGGGCCACATATCTTCATATTCAGCAGGCGAGACAAGAAGAAATTGTTGCATTTCGAGACGAGCAGGCAGCTGAACAGGAACAGCCACTCACTGATCCAGGTATAAAATTACGGACTAACCTCTGGATACCCATATGCATAATAGAATTCATACCTCTTAACATATGATATCTCACAGTTGGTGATAATAATGTCGATAACCAGCGTGCTACTACAAAAAGGTACACATCATATTCACGTTCATTTTACCGCAGCACCGGTCTTCATTTATTTTACATTTTACTTTTCAAACTGGATGTGTAATCCCAGGGGTTGATGTTGTCACAACGGGCCTACACATTCTGACAATGGTTAGCGAGCAGCTTGGGAAGCAGCCCCACGGATCAGCTCACTTAGGTACATGGTTTTATCAACACATGTCTATTTTAATCTGCTGAGTATTCATAGGGCCCATATTCTGTAAAATAAAACAAAGTAGATTGAGAACGGCAAAAAAAGATCTTGAAACTCACCAAAAAGATCTTAATAGTATGCCAGCGGTTAGTGAAGTTTCGATCTGCTATTCATTGTCATCTCATTTCCCTCCTATCAATATTAATTTTATATTATTCATGATCCATACAAAGATGCGGACCTCTCTTACTAATCAAGCACCAAATCAATTTTTTTATCCATTACTTATATGGCCAATGAACATTTATGATTTTTTACTGTCTTTGCTGGCATCAGTAATAAAATGCATGAGAAATAAAAAAATGATACTATTAGTAATAAAAAATACCGTGTCCGAGACCGACGCCCCGGTGAATAACAGAGTTAATTTTACTGCACATTGAATTATTTATGCACCCAAGTGATATTATTATTAATAAAAAAATCTTATCCGATGACCGGCTGCCCCGGTGAATAAGAGTTAATTTTGCGGCTCATTAGTCTTGATGTCTGTTTACCTCAACTCTACCTTCTATCTCGTGCTCTTTTTGTGTTTCTCTTATCCTTGTTTCCTGTGCATTTCATCTCTAGCCTACCCCAACTAGCTTGGAACAAAAGACTATGTTGTTGTTGTTGTTGTTGTTGTTATTGGTCCTGGCGGCATTATTTAGACTCAAATGATACTATTAGTAATAAAAAAATCCCTGTCCGAAGACTGGACGCCCGATGAATAACAGAGATAATTTTACTGCTCACCGGTCCTGACGGAATTAATTAGATACCCAAATGGTAGTATTAATAATAAAAAAATACTGTGGCCGGAGACCATATGATATTACAGTAGTAAAAAAATGCTCTGTTAGGAGACCAAATGCCCAGTGATCATCACACTCAGTTTTACTGCTCACTGTATTTGACTGAACTATTTATACAACCAAATGATACTATTAGTAATAAACAAATTCCCTGTCCGAAGACCGGACACCCCGGCACCAATGGAATAAAATTTTTTTAGCATTACTTATATGTCCCATGGAGGTGCCTGCTTTTTACTGATGATGTGGGTGGCGTCATTAATATTATAACCATATACTACTGCGTGGTTGTTCCTGCTTCCAAAATATACACTACATGCAAGTTGTGTTTTACTCCTATTTATGCCCATAATCTTTACCACCACAATTACGGTAGTATTATTCTGCACCAAATGCATGTATTAATTAAGACCGGCATTATAGCAGTGCTGTGTAATTTTGCATTCCAGTGACCCTACATTTGAGACTGAATAATTAAAGACCGCTGTTACTACTACACATTGAATGTTATTAATACGCTGGAAGGAATATAAGCATCATATTCTTCATCTGTCTTGCACGAACCGGTCTTCATGTTTATCACAAAAGATATGGGAGGCCACCATGAGGACAGTCTTATTCGCAAGGAGTGCCGGCGGGCTTCTGCAACGGCATCATGTAGCACGAGGGGTGCTTGGTCGTCTATGCAGTCACCAGTCACAGGTAGTGAGACTGGAGCGTCTCAACCATTGCCCATGCCCATACCCATACAGGTCACTCCAGAAGATCTTGATCATGAAGACGCTACCGACACACCTGCTACGCCACCAGCTACGCTCTCAGGTGCTGAAATCGTCATGCCCGAAGTTGGAAAAACATACACACATGTGAGCCTTTTCGTTTTTATATTTTACTCACCTTTTATGATAAAATAAATAGTATTTGTTGTTCAAAATCTTTGCATTTTCTCAACAGCCCCCAGCATTGCCAGAGGATATGATCCCAAAGGTGGGGATGTTTTTCGACACTGAAGAGGATGCATACGAGATGTTCAGGAGATATGCTGAAGCAACTGGTTTTCCAATTAAGTGGAGTAGGAAAAAACATAATACAAGGGAAATATCCTGCTCAATGTCTGGAACATGGGAATACTATAAGCCTGAACAACAGCGCACTCGCAATAAGTTTACAAAGAAGACCGGCTGCAAGGTTTACATGAAGCTCAAACATGTGTCTGACATGGAAGGTAATAACAATGGCAAGGTTATGATAGACAAGATACAGCTTGACCATAATCATCCACTGTCAGACACACCTAGTGTAACAAAGCAAATGCGTTGCCACAAGAGAAAAGAAACCGTCACGCCTGAAGTTGGGAAGACATACACAGATGTGAGCCTTTTCGTTTTTATATTTTACTCACGTTTTATGATAAAAAATAGTATTTGTTGTTTAAAATCTTTTTTTTTTTTCTCAACAGCCCCCGACATTGACAGAGGATATGATCCCAAAGTTGGGGATGCTTTTCGACACTGAAGAGGATGCATACGAGATGTTCAGGAGATATGCCGAAGCAACTGGTTTTCCAATTAAGTGGAGTAGGAAAAGACATAATGCAAGGGACATATCCTGCTCAATGTCTGGAACATGGAAATACTATAAGCCTGATCAACAGCGCACTCGCAATAAGTTCTCGAAGAGGACCGGCTGCAAGGTTTACATGAAGCTCAAATATGTGTCTGACATGGAAGGTAATAACAATGGCAAGGTTGTGATAGACAAGATACGGCTTGACCATAACCATCCACTGTCAGACACACCTTGGAAAACAAAGCAAATGCGCTGCCACAAGAGAAGAAAAACAAGTAATGGACCATCTGGATCAACTTAACGAGCACAATGTACCAAACACTGCTTTGAGGTCAATTCTTGGTGACATGTACGGTGGTGAGCAAAATGTGCCTATTATTAGGAAAGACTTGGAGAACATGTAGATTTAGATATATTTCTTTTTACTCAAACACAAGCATGGACTGTTATGATAGACAAGATACGGCTTGACCATAACCATCCTTGCTTGCTTGGACTTCTGCTACATCTCGGCTTACCATCCTCTCGTGTTTCCACCATTCTCACTGTAGTGTGAGAGGTGTGCATGCATACTACTACTAGACTGTCATATTGATACCGTGTCGTGGGCGAGTTAGCTAGCAACAGGTAGCATGATGGGATGGTCTAGAAGCTGTGTGACTTGCAAAGGGCATTATGCATCGTTCCAAGAATCCAACGCGATAAGACACTTCCAATCTTAAACAACAGCAAGTTTCATCCACTCTCAGATTGCACTTGATCTTTCGTGGTCGTGGCTTCAGGATGGAATAAGCATCATGCACGCACGTTTTCAAATGTTTCAGGAACAGAAGTTCCACGCGAGCTAGGAGCTCCAATTTTTCCAGCCTCACGAAGATATATAGAAAAAACACGCCTGTGTTCAATGCAAGTTCAAACAAGTAAACAGGATGATTCGATTGGTTCATATTTGTGAGATTCGGTGTATCTCTCGAAGAGAACATTGTTTGAGGTTAAATTGTTCTTTTCTGGGACCGCGTTTTAATGTCAGAAGAATTTATGCAGAATGTGTCAAAAGCTCACAAATTCAGCCATTGTTTGTTCGCTTACTAGAAACGGGAGAAACGTCACTGAATTCATAGCCAAATTTCTTTTTTTTTTTTTTGTAACTGTTCATAGCCAAGTTTCTAATAATTTCAGGTTGGGTTTAAAAGATCCTCTTGCCTGTCCTCATACCAAAGCATTAGAGGAGCCCGGCCCAATTCTCACTCTGGCGACAGAAGCCACCGTGTATGGGCGGGTTTTTTTCGTCGGGTGAGAAGGCAACTTCTTAATTTGAAAACTATGGCGACGGTCTTAACCGCCACAGTCGAGTTTTTAGTAGAACACAAAGTGAAGTATGAAGAACTCTATGGATCAAAGTTCTTGCAGAGGTGTAGAGCAGAGTTGTTGTCCGTCGAAAACCTTTCTATTTCAACACGGTACAAAAAGTCGGGGCATCAACTTTTACGTCGTGAGTCATGAGGCACTAGAGCGAGTCCAGCACGACCTCTACTTGAGGCCCCTTAGTTAAATATGGGGTGCCGGGCTAAAATTCAACTCTAACAACGGACCCCAAATTTGTTGTGCCAACAAAATTGACCCTAGAGCCAACAAATTTGTTGGGTCCGCCCCGCCCCATCCCCTGCCTCGTGTCTCGTGCTCCACTTCTCCTTCCACGCTCGCCCGCGAGTCTCCATCCGCCGCGCCCGGCGCACCTCCCCCTGGCGCCACCCACCCACGCAAGCAGCCTCGGCCCTTCACCCTTGCCGCGCAGGCGTCTTTGCCTCGCCCGGCTCGCTGCAATGACGCGCTGCCCAGCCACGTACGCGCAAGCGAGTGGCTCCGGCCCTCCGGCGCACAAGCGTTGACCGCTGCTTGCTCTGTGATTGTGTCCGCCGTCCGTGCCTCTGGGAGTCAAGGAGGCGGGGAGAAGGATATGAGTCAATGATAAATGGGTCGCCCATGCCATTTGTCTGTTGATTTGGATTTGAGGGCTTTTATTTGGGGTTGTCGTTGGAGTGGAAGCAAAATTCTGGGCACCCAAAAGTAAGGGCAAAAACCGAAATAAAAACATATAGGGGTGCTCAGTTGCTCTCACAGAAGCCCCACATCACATGATAGTCGCAAAATAGTCCCCCACTGACAAAGCCTCCCGCTCTCGCCACGCTCTCGCTTTACTCGATCAATAGAATCACACTCTGATTAGTTAGTTAGCACCTCCGTTGTGTACTTGTTTCGATCCTGCACGCAGAGGAGTAGGAGCAGATGAGAAACTGGACGAGTCGCAGAATTTGGGTTCCTTTGGTGCACGTACTACAGACCGCGAAGGCCGGGCCAGGATAGCGGACCATGCCGTCGTCCGACCACGGGATCCGCGCTCGCCACTTGCCAGGACGCGGCGACTCCAGATTGGATCCCCACTCATGACACTGGCGCTCGATGCGGGCGCGCGTGCGTGTCCGGCTGAAACGATTCCGCGGGTGGTGCCCCCACCGCGCGCGGCTTGTGCGGTTCCCCGCCACCCACGTCCGTCCACACGGGTTTGGTAGAAAAATACCACTCCGGCGTGATGAGGGGCGCTGGCCGCGTGCGCCACGAGCTCCGCGCTCCCCGGCATGCACCGCGTGTGCTCGGCCATTCGCGCCGTGTGCAGCTCATCAGTGTTAATGCGCGGGTAGTAGTAGCTTGTTAGCTTGGGGCTTGGTTAGGGTAGTAGTAGCAGTGTAGAGCCATCTTCACTGTCTGCTGACTGCGTGCTGAGATTGATCATGGTGTTTGGCACTCGATCGGGACAGAGATAAGATAGCGCATGATGTGTTATGTGGCTTTGTGTGTCGATCCATGACGCAGGGAAACTGCTTTGTCCCCACGCATGAATCATGAAATCCGCATGAGTCATTCGGTGAAACATTTATATGCAAAAATCGCACTATAGCACCACCACCACGTACGTACGCGTTGCATATTATTTGCAACCGATCTACTACTCTAGGTTCTACCATGAACCAGGCGTTCCTCAGGGCCAGAGAGTTAATTTGCGAATTGAGAGAGATTCGACAACAACACTCCTAGCTTAATTAGAGCTGTCCTGACTAGCAGTGTAGCAGTCTTGGTCAACAATGTAGAGTAGTCTGCTGGTGCGTCCATTGCGTACGTGGACGGAAGCGGCGGATGGGTACGGAGGACGACGGGTCGTGGCAGCAGTCAGATCGATCGATCGGTTTCAATTCTGGCCACCAAGCCACGAACTCTCAATTCCGGATAGTTCGGGAACGGGAGAAAAACAAAACAAACGTGTACGCATGGAGCAGGCCTAATAACTTGTTGACGTCGACTGCGTACGGTACCTCTGCCCGGTATGGGCCGGCCGGGTACCCAATTATCTGGACTTTGGGAGCCAGCAGGCCTTCGTTCCGCCCAGCTTAAAGTCTAACCGTTGCTTTCCTAATTCTGTCGTCATCCCGATCACAACAGGAAGAAGCCTGTACACTTGATAAGAAAAAAAAATGGGGAAAGTTTGAGCTTAATAATTAGTTGCTTGTAGAGTGTACACTGTACAGTTAGACTACTGGAGTGACGTTAATTACCGTAGCCTGTTCACCCTGGCCCTGCACCACAAGCTCATAAAGCTCATAGGATAGGAGTAATAATTTGTAATACGTGTGCGAGAGGGGATCGTGGCAGATGGAGCTTTTATTGAGTGAGGCGCCCACACCGCTGCTGTTGGTAGCTCATCAGTGATGAGCATCGGTAGTACAGGGAGTAGTACTCCATAATTCAGTGCACTCCACTTCATTGGAAATGGACGACAGCACAATGAAAACATATGGCGTACGGGCAATTGCAACGTAGGAGTACTGATGTACTCAGACACGCCAATGATCAATAATGAGTGCTACGGTTTCACGTCGAAATCGATCGATCGCTGAAAAGCGCGGCATGTGACAAGCGGTCCGCGTTGTGATGAGAACGATCACCCTTATTCCTTCTCTCCGATCGATGGATCGATCGATCATACTGTAGAATCCACTAACAACTGAGATTAATTCTTGGTGCCATATGATGCCGGTTAGTCACATCCCGTATGGTTAGGATCGATCGGCGGAGCCCGGCCGGGACACCCCGGTGCCGGAGGCCGGAGGCCGGTCCCCGTCTTGCTAGCTACTTGCACTGGCCGAGCTTGTCGGTAGCACAAGGATGACACATCGGACGTCGCTGCAGCTCAGCTGGCTTTAGTTAATTTCATCCCGGCCACTTGTGTGAATTTAGTACGTAGGCATGGGATAATTGGATAAGATCGGTGGCTCCAGCGCCAGCAGGAAACACCACAGCAGTTTAATGTTGCTCTCGCGGAGATCACGCGTGTCGTCGGGGGTCCATGTCCCTGGTGGCCTGATCGATTGATACGTAGTTAAATTTTAGTTGCCAAAACTTGGGTGAACCAAATTTTTGACGTCTATTTGGTTGGTCACCCAAATTTCCAATAATACCTTAGCAAATCGATCTTTGGCAAATAGTTTTGTCCAATTGTTTGGCAACTTTTGGTCGCCAAATTATTGGCTTGGCAACTTTGGAAGCCGTAAAAAGTTGACGAAAGTTTACATATGTTAGATGTTGTGGTCAACACATTGCGGCCGCAGTCCCAAGTTTCTCCGTCGGCCACGCCACGGTCCGGCCCGGGTATAACAAGAACAAGGCCCCGTCGTCGTCGTATACTATATTAGCGACTCGATCACTCAACAAAGACAGAGAAACTAGAGGACGTTGACACTCCAAGGCAAATCACTGGATGCACCACAGCAGGCTGGCCTGGCGGACGCTCGGAGGGAGCACGTCAACAATCCTAGATAGCGGGCGTCGTGTACTACTGCCTGCTGCGATGCTGAAATAAACAATTTTTTTCTTCCTCGTGTTTTCCATTGTCAATTGGCATCATAGTTTTTACAGTACATAAGACGAATCAGTAGTACACATCGACTAAGTACCGACAAGCCCAACACAACAACAATGGAGCATTAATTAATTAGCCAAATCGGCTTATTCTTCCTCACAAAACACTATTGAATCAAGCCAAAATCAGTCGGCTTTGGCACAACAGAACATGTCGTATTTCCGGGGAATGAGGAGCAAAGCTCCCCGGTTCAAAAAAAAAAAAAAAAAAAAGAGTAGACCGATCCCGGGACCCACTGGACCCATTAATTAGCAGTATGTGCACGATAGATCAAGCAGGTGGCGTTTGTTGTGACCATCTGCGTATTGTACGACCATTTGTAGTACACTAGTGATGAGGATGGGTCATGGTGCCAGCATACATCGCCTGCCTATTTTGAGCAAGTCCATCCGCCGGTATAGAAAAATGGAGCATGGCCGATCGCATAATCAATTTGGATATACTATATATCTATATATTTACGTGGAAAATTGTTGGTGGTGCGGTGTGCCTGTGTTTACATGAGAAGGTTGGGAGATGAAAGGTGATCCACCTCGTAGAACCTGGGTGGGTGAGTGACGGGTGGCTCGCTTGGGTTCAGGGATGGTGAACCGATATTTGACCCACCTACTTCCTCGTCCCCATCGAGTTTGTCACCCCGGTTTCCGTCCATCTTATTCGACGATCTTCGCCTTATTCAAATTTTTTACATAAATATAATTTATTTTGATACGACTTATTTTATCAATAAAGATACTTGAATATTGATTAATTTATTTTATGATTTGTATAAATATTTTGAATAAGGCCGATGGTCAAACTTGTGAGTTTAAAAAGTCAAAAACGACGAACTAACTTGGCGGGACGGAGGAGTACGGCAGAGATTTTTGTGTGGTCGATTCCCCAGTCCACAGCATCACCGGTCAAAAGTCAAAAACAAGAGCGCGTGCGTGCGTGCGTGGCCACTGACGACACAAGGGCGCCTGTCCGGAATCCTGGTTCCTGGATAGCGAGGGTTAAAACAAAAACTCAAATTCTTGCGCCGCACTCGCACGCTTTCCATGTGTCACTGGCTGCTACGGACCTACGGCAGGTCTCGCGCACAAGATATCACCAAAGCTGCGGGCAATTTGGCGACTCGAATAGAGAATCGACGCTCGGTAGCTAGTACTACTCCGTAGCTAGTCAGCGACACATCCCAAGTGAATGAATGGGTTAAAACTTAAAACAAAATCACGGGTGGATTGCACAATGTCGGAGGGGTGGAGCGGCCTTTCCATGGCTCACTAGGATGTCATTGTCTGGGGATTTCCTAGGTCCCATGTCACCGATTCACCGTGTCCTCATCTGAAAGTGAGAGGCTGTGAAAATTTTGTCTCGGCACCTCACGGAAAGTCACACACCACGAGCCATGGTCGGCGGATAGTGCGGTGCAGTACTGTAGCTCTGTCTCTTGCAGAGTCCTCTGCCCGGGCCAGATGGGCAACAGCACTGGGCAGGGCAGTCCATCAGTCCATGGACAGAGGTGGGGGTAGATTCTGGCGGGCCCAGACGTTGCATCGACGCTTCTAGAAGTTGACGACCCTACTAAACTATTACTCCTCCGTTCCATCACAATTTTTAAATTTTCGATATATAAATCGTATTTGACCTCTCGCCTTATTCAACTTTTTTTAATAAATATTACCACTTTTGTTATGACTTACTACATCACTAAAGATATTGTAATGACGTTTTGTTTGTTTTATAATTTACATAAAATTTTTGAATAAGACGAAGCAAATAAACACACAGTTTATATGAGAAAAAAAATTGCAAGTATTGTGGAACGGAGGGAGTATATGTGGCGTGATAGATTGTGATGTTGGATGATTTGGTCTAATTCAAGAGAAATGATCCTAGTCAAGAAGACAGATCGGTTGATTAGTATTACTTACACTACCGGACCTGTGTATTACAGTCTTACAATTTACAAAAGCTTCTATAAAGTAAGTGCAGGAAGCACCGTAGTAAGAATTCAAAGAATTCATTCTTGATGCCAAATAGAAGACCTAAACATGTACTCCCTCCGTCCCAATGAGTTTGTCACCCCCGGATTCCGTGTCATCTTATTCGATGCTTCGTCTTATTCAAATTTTTTGCACAAATATAATTTATTTTTTTATGACTTATTTTATCAATAAAGATACTTGAATATTGATTAATTTATTTTATGATTTTCATAAATATTTTGAATAAGACGGATGGTCAAAAAACATGAAGTTTAAAAGTCAAAAACGACGAACTCCATGGGACATAGGGAGTATATATAGTCTAATAAGAGGCTAATCGATGAGTAGAATACATTAACAAAAATATTTTTTAATTAGACCATGCTTAGTCTATTATCCAATTGCGGACTACAGTAAACTTTAGTCGCTGATCCATATATAACTGCCCATGAAGCGGTGTTGAGCTTGGACTAGAAAATGTAATATATGCATGTATGCACGCTAAAAAGGCATATTTGGCTTAGGGATAACATGAGATTAGATGTTTTTGGCGTTTTTCTTTATGAGATGGTCTTGGCATGGATTTGGTTAAGGGGTTATGTTCCCCTTTGTTTCTTGTTTGCTACGACTGATCAAGAGTGTGATGTGATCACGATGCGGTTTTTTACGCCGTTAGCCACAACTATGAACGAGTCATACATGCCATTTTGTTTTCACATTTAGATTAGCCACCACTACTTGGTCATGACTCACCCTAGCCCTATGTCTCTTCGTGCATTCACATGTTGTCGTCGTTACAGACCGCCCAAGCTTCTCCATGCTATCCTGCTCAAGCTTCTCCATGTTATCCTGCATCTTTGCCTCGGCTCTTCCCTAAACTATTGCCTACTTGAGTCTCCCTGAGCCAACGACACATTGTTTGATTTAGCATCCTCGCCAAAGGTCCTTCATACCCCCTTGGGTCTCCACACACCCACGCCCTCACCATAGATTGCCACACTATCCTTTAGCTTGCCCACACGTGAAACAACGCTTCACATTTGTTCAAGTATGTTGGATCGGCTAGTCCCGGCCCTTCGTTTAGGATGGACAACTTCATTAACATCTATGAGGATTTTTTTTTTAAAAAAGTGTATCTATAGAAAATTTTTGCCATAGAAAGTGTGGTGACCAAAATCGAAACCACACTTTAATAAAGTTTAGCACGAAAATAAGCGTATGATATCTGAAACAGGGTACTAAAAAAAGTATAGCGCGCCATAGTTTTGAATCAAATAATTTTTCAAAAACTGTGACGTGATTAACCTACGGCATGTCTAAATGTGGGCACCGACCAAACAGATCCCTAATTTTGCAATGAAAAGAAAACCGCGGCGTCCCTGGTGTTTGTCTTTGGGCCTTTGGGGTGTTTGGTTGCCGCCGCCATCTGCCACGCCACATGCTCTCCTGCCACACCGCTTTTGGCGCTTTGTTTTGGTTGGTACCCTACGCTTTAGGCGACCACGGTACTTTTCTCGTGTTAATTTTTGTCAAACGGTGGCGACCATTTATCTCGCCACACCTCGCAGTGCGTGGTCGGTGGCGACGCCACAACTCGGTTAGCGTGTGGTGGCTGCACACCAAACAGGTCCTTTGTCTTTCCTGCGTCCAGCCACAGGGGAAAGGGAAGTTACCAGAGTTCAAAAAAAAAAAGTTACCAGCCCCGAAGAAACGCCCCGCGGCCCCGCGGTGCGGCCAGGACCACCCGTACGTGCCCCACGTACCAGCAGCAGCAGCACGTTTCTGCTGGTTGCCCTGGGCGTCTCCCCGGTTGCGGTTGCTGTGCCACACTGATGCCAAGGCAGCAGACGACGCCCGCCAACGCCTCTGCCAGCCCGAGCCTACACAGAAATCGAGACGCCAACTACCAACCGCACGCGACTTGGCGCCCTGCCCATACCCTCCCAGCCCGGAACAGCCCCGCGCGGTCTCCCACCCCACTCCGCCCGATCCTGAACGCGATTCTCGAAACTACCACCGCGCCACGACGCCGCGTCAGCATCCCCACCCCACCCCACCCCACGCCCGCCGGTTATAAATCGCCAAGCGTCTTCCGATTGGGTTGGGGGCCAGAGACAGAGAGAGCGCCGGTCCTGCGCGCGCCCACCACGACCAAACCGAGCGAGCGCGGCACCGAGCGGCTGCCAACGAGACCGCGCCGCGGGAGAGACCCCCGCCCGGAGAAAAGGCAGACGCGGCGGGCGGCGACGGCCCAATCCGGAGGGCGCGACCGGTCCTTTTTCTGCCCGTCCCTTCCTTCCTTCCTTTGCCTCCTCCTCCTGTTCCTCTTCTTGGCACGACGGCAAGAAGAGGAATAGAAGAATCGCAGCCAAGGAGAGGAGGACAGGGGAGCCCCGAGGCAGAGGCCCAACGACCAACGGCGCGCCTCCACCACCACCGCCGTCGCTCGGGCTGACGAGGTCGCCGGTGCCACGACACGATGGCGCGGTTCATCCTGAGCCTGATGGAGCTCGGGGTGAGCGCCACCGTGCACATGCTCTTCGGCCTCTACGTCTTCAGCACGGCCGTCGCGGCCGACATCTCGCAGGCGGCCGCGGCGTCGGGGAGCCTCCTGCTGCGCCGCGCGCCGCCGACGCCTCCTCCTCCTACTACCGCGGGCTCGGGCGCGCTTCGTCGACGTCGCCGCGGCGGGGGAGAGCGACGAGCGCAGGGGCGCCGCGCCCGTCATCCTTGACGCCTCGCCGCCACCCATCGTCCTCGTCCACGGCATCTTCGGATTCGGCAAAGGGGTACGAAACCAGTCGGAAACTCCGAAGCTCTCTCTCTCTGTGTTGGTTCTCTTCCGGCCGGCCGGCCGTGCTGGCGGGGGCGGCGAGTGTTCGGTGAAATGCCGCGGCGGCAGCCTTCTCACGTGTTTTCTTCCTCTTTGCTCTCTTTGCTTCCGCGCGCAGAGGCTCGGTGGCCTCTCCTACTTCGCCGGCGCCGAGAAGAAGGACGACCGCGTGCTCGTCCCGGATTTGGGGTCGCTCACCAGCATCCATGACAGGTGGGTGGTTCGGAAAAAAAAAAAACTACCACTACTGCTAGCGGAGAGATACTTCTCTGTTCATTATCATCATCGTAATACAACCTGCGAAATATTCCCGTTTGGTGGTTGCCCGCTGCTTTACCTTTTTCAACCACCTTTATTATATGATATGATCTGGTATCTTCTCTGTGACTGTGAACAAGAAAGATTATGCCCTCTGGAATATAGATCGCTGGAGATGTAACTGTTCTTGGGATGCAGGGCGCGCGAGCTGTTCTACTACCTCAAAGGCGGGCAGGTGGACTACGGCGAGGAGCACAGCAAGTCTTCCGGCCACAGCAGGTTTGGGAGAATATATCACACAGGTAGAGAGAGATTCCCAAGAACATAATAATATATGGCCATGGCCGTTCAGAAATTTATTTTCCATTAGTTCTAACATGGCTCTTCTCGTTTGATGCAGGGCACTATCCTGTGTGGGACGAGCACAACCCGGTGCATTTTGTCGGGCACTCTGCCGGCGCGCAGGTTGTGAGGGTGCTGCATCAGATGCTTGCCGACAAGGTACACAAACAAGAGATTTTCAGTTTTACTCACAAGTGATAGCTGTTCATCGCTGCTGGTGGAATTAGTCATGCCTATCATGTGCTTTCAGAGGGGTGGTGCTTGTGACTTGGAGTATATGATTAGAGCACCCAAATTAGGATGACTAAGCTACGCCAGTTTTTGTTAACTTGGGCCTCTGTTAAAGCGCTTTTGTAGGGATGGTCCAAGAGTCTGTTTTTAGTATGGCCAAAATCCGCTCTTAATTTACCCATTCCCCCACTTTATGTGATTTTGAAGTGTGCTTTTGCCACTGAATTGAGCTCGGTGTTTGATTGCATGACCCTCCATGGGCTTTGCGCATGTGGCATGCTGGTCTTGCTTGTTGCATGTTGAGCAGGCAGCTTGCTGGCATGCTGTAGTGTTAAGAAACATGTGAACTTTAGCACTTTGTGGATAAAATACTATATATAATTCTAACACATTCTGTGATACTGATCTCAGGCTTTCCCTGGTCATGATACTTCTGAAGATTGGGTTCTAAGCCTGACTTCCTTGTCGGGCGCCCTTAATGGAACCACAAGAACTTACTACGATGGCATGCTGTAAGTGCTGCTGAAACAAATACAGATAAGATTAATGGACTCTTCCATCTTGGTGACGGCCTCCTTATTGTTTTCTACTTTTCTGTTAATTTCAGGGTTGAAGATGGTAGGTCCATGAAATCTATCTGTCTTCTTCAGCTCTGCCGTCTCGGAGTTATTGTCTACGATTGGCTAGACATTCCTTGGCTGAAGAATTACTACAATTTTGGTTTTGACCACTATGAGATGTCAAGGAGGAAAGTAGGATTTTCAGGTCTAATTAATATGCTGCTAGGGCACACGGGCCCATTTGCCAGCGGAGATTGGATTCTACCTGACCTCACAATCCAAGGATCCATGAAACTAAACTCTACACTTAGGACCTTTCCTAATACGTTCTACTTCAGTTATGCTACAAAGAAAACAAGAAAATTATTTGGAATTACAGTGCCTTCAAGTGTTCTTGGAGTGCACCCCATGCTCTTTCTGAGAGTCCTCCAGATGTGTATGTGGCGGCACCCTCAAAATGCACCTCTGCCTTACAAAGGATACAGGTGAATCCTCTGCTCTAAGGCAAAAAATACATCTCTTGAAAGGACCTTCACTTGTAATTGTTTGGCATGTCTTAAATCTTGTTCCCCATATTGTGCAGGGATGAAGATTGGGAAGACAATGATGGGGCTTTGAACACAATCTCTATGACACACCCCCGCATTCCCAGCGAGCATCCACACCGTCTTGTAGTGGACGATTCTGACTGCCATCCTTTGCAACCTGGGATATGGTTGGTGCTATAATTCAGATTTTTCCGTCAAACTTTTAATTTGCTTGTTTCTTAGTTATTTCATGAGAAATACACCTGTTATGTCATGAATTTGTTGTCATGATAATATTTAGCAAGTTTAACACTGAATCCAACTGGTCAACTGCCAGGCTTTGAAGCGATTTCATTTGCTTATTACCACTCTTCACTAATGGAAACATAATTGTTCTGTTGATTTCTGTAGGTATTACAAGATTATTGAAGCTGACCACATTCTATTCATTGTGAATCGGGAAAGAGCTGGAGTGCAGTTCGATTTGCTGTACGATGGCATTTTTCAGCGCTGCAGAAAGCATGCCTTTAGGAAGAGCCCACCTACTGTACCAAACGAAACAAGTCAATAGAGGAGCTTAGTATTTGTAGGTAGTACATAGGAAGAAACAAGGTGCCACAGCATTTTCATTAACTGTAAATTACATTGTTGATTGAACGGGAATAGGATATTCTCTTCTCCAATTCTTGGAACGGGGTTCATGGAGACTGGGAATCCTCCCTTGTCAGATACTCCGACTGCCAAGTTAATGCTTCGCCATACAGTCTGATGCAAGAAGAAGATTTTCCTTCTGGTGTTGATTTACCATGAAATGGACAGGAGACGACGGATCCAAGGTTGCAGTTGCCTATTACCTGACTGTAGCTATGATAAGTTCACACGTGTCCAAAAAAGTGATATGTATGATAGATTGTTATTGAAAAGAAGTGGTTCATGAATTATGATTTCCCTTCGGTGGCAATTATAAGAATTGGATATCTTTGTTTGGCAGGAGTCTCCTGGCAGCCAGCTGGAAATGCAGGTATAATTATCATGAATATCATCGATGGTTGTTACCAGTAGCACCAAACACATCTTTTCCCCTTCTCGTGTCATACATTGTGTTTTCTTCTTTGCCTTGCAAGGCCTTCGATGATAGAGATGTCTTGTCAGCTCTCAATCATGTTAGGCAACTCGATGCTTACAGTTGCTGTTGTTGTCTTATGTCGCTGGATCATTCCCTGTCCTTGGATTTTCAATTACATCAGCCATTCTGAATTATTGTTTACTTTAACTTCTATCATGCCTTGTTCGGATGCGCATGTATCTACCTCAGGCCACATGTATTGGAGTGAAACTTAAGTTCAAATACACTCTAGCCCACTCCAACACACGTGGATTGAGGCAAACACAGGAACATCCAAACAAGCCCTCAATGTTTTAGGGGAAAATGTTAACATTGAAATAAAGAAACTAATTTGATGTTAAAATAAATTTGAATCGGGAGAAATCAAAGTGAACGGATGGAGTACTTGTACTTAGTTGTGGGCTAATCACTGGAAGTGTAAGGTGAACGGGGGCTTTTGAGGGCTAATCACGAAGAACTGAATTTCATTTATCCGGGCTCAGGCGTTGGAAACAAAATCGAGAGGTTGCTCGTCAGAAGAAAAGAATTGAGATAGATCCAGCTGGTTAGAGCTAGGTATACGACTGGGCTTAACTTGCGCTGCCAGGCTTTGCATCTGGTGAGATCAGTCGATCTGCGTGACATTCCTAGAGGCATATTGCAATAAAACCAACTGCAGTGAGAAATGAGAATAGCACAATTGTATGACAATAATTCAGACCCACTCTTTGCAGCAATGCAGCTATTTTCCATTAACTGGTGCAGTACTTCAGCATTTACATACCCAAACATTAGCAGGTCAGAACTTCAGCGCCTGTACTTACAGTCTGAAAAACAAACGATGCCAGTTTTGCACAGCTGGAAAAGCACCTGTATGTTGGTTCCCTTAAAAAAAAATCAGATGCACAAGCTATGCCTCAACTTAAAAGCGCATATCATACAGAGGTGAGCGGCACGGGAAATTAGAATATCTGATCTAACATCAACTATGATGCGGAGTAACTCGACAGGTACCTCTTCACTGGAGCTGCAAGCACCCCTGCCCCATGCGGATGGAAAAGAACAAGACAAGCTGTGAAACACAAAACAGCCGCAACTACCACAGTCGTGACAAGTCGCATTCTCGTGGCGCCACCAGGATAAGTAACAACTAGTGAGGGCTTAAGCCACCTAGCAGTCATATCAGGCTGGCAGCAGTGCCGGTGTGAGACATCTCTAGTCACAAGTGGCATAGTTTCTTCCTCATCAGCTGAGTTCAATTTGTTATCACCACCAGTATCAGTGTTCTACAAGAGTTCCAAACATAAATTAGTTAACATGAATACCACAAAAATGTAGAAGCTTAAAATAATACCAGATAATGTAGCATGAAATCAATACTTCCATGCAAGGAAAGTAGTCTCTGCCATCAGAGGGGCTGTTTGGTTCCTTTGGGTGGGCAAGGAAAGGTGGCGCTTTTGGTTCCTAACTCTATCTTCTTCCCAACAAATCTAACTGCAGTGGTTCTAGGGGCGTCTAGCTATGGATCATAACTTGTCTCATTAATCAAACACGGATGATAAAACAGATAATGAGGCCAGGGGCAGTGCTGCCAAGGCTGCAGCACCAGGCTTGCTGGTAGAATCCTTAAGGCCCCGTTTGGATCCTTGGAATCGATAGCATTGTAGTTTAGGCACATATTTGAGATTACAAACAGCATATAGAATCCATTTCCCATCTCTCACCCTATGAATTTGGGATAGGCTTATTTGTGAACTTCAAGTAAAGTTGTGCAATCTCAAATGTCAAGCCAAATAGCCTAATTTATTAAGTAGATATAGATTCTAATTCCTCTAAAATGAAGGGATCCAAACAGGCCGGGAAATATAAGCCTATAAAATCATCCCTAGGAGAAAAAAAAATAAGGCTAAAAAAATCAAAATTCAATCTATTTTAAAAAAATCCAGCACCCTTGTCTAGTCCATCACCTCCTGCACAATTTGTATGTCTCCGCCACTGATTGAGGTTACATACCCAACAAACAAATGCATCTGCATACGCTACCACGTTAATTTTGTTCGTGGCAGAGTGCATTTCGAGCATAAACAACTAAAGCTTTTGAATAAAAGATAAAACTTGATGCATTTTTCTCTCTCAAGCTGCACCTTGATGCATTTTCATATGGTGACAGATGGCGAAAGGGGCAAGAGGTAGCTTCATATCATGAGCAGGAAATAGCTGTTAATGATAGATGCTTTGGCTGACTTGGAATGTCAATACTGAGCTCGGGGCCAGCTGGTAAAATCTTAAGCCAAACATCTGGGCACGAACCTTGAGTTATGAAAGTAGGTTGGCATACGGAAATGTTTCATTGAAAGTTTCTAGTCACTATAAAAGTCAAAAGAACAATGCACCAAAGGTGAAGCATCAAGCAAATTTACATTTTTAATTATCACAAAAAAAGTCTTTGCAACATAGTAGCACTTACTTCACTAGCAAGTGGCAATGAAGTGCCTAAGCTTGGCTGATTTGGAGAATTAACACTAATGCCTCCTGTTTCAATCTGTGTTTTTCATCATGGTTAGCTCTACGATCAACAATGCTCCGAGCATGGCTTACATATCCAAGAAATGCTCTTACATGATCTTCCAATCTCCCCTTTCCAAGTTTGAAAGAACCTCTGAACCCATGATGCTGTCCATTGACTTAACAATTATTTCCAGAACATTGATGAAATCATTCTGTATCAAGAACTTCATGATGCATATCCATCTCTGGATATTTGTTGAACTCAGCACATTTTTAAATTCGTCAGGAGTAGGCTTTCTGATGAGCCATCCAATGTCTATCAGGAATCCAGACATCACAGAACTATGAAGCTTCCGACGCTCATGAGGATCAGAAGACGACTGAGTAACTCACCAAGTGCATTGTTTTTACTGTAAGAACCACAAAGAGCATCTTGTATCCTCTCTAGTTCAGAACACAACTGTTTGCTACCAAAAAGGATAGGAACAAAATTTGATAACCCAAATATGTTTTCAACCTGCAAAAGAGAATCCATATAGTATAAATATTAAAGGTACAGTAGCCATATACAGCAAACATAATTTTCAAGCTGACAGTGGACCATTGTCATGTAACAAGATAAATGGTAATTGCTGAAACATTATTAGTTGACATTATGGAACAACAACGACAAAGTATAAGCTTGGTTGAGCTAAGAACGACCCATGTGTGCAGCGATGCGCTTCTAGACCCATTCCAACCCGCATATGCAGCAGACCTATCCTGCCCCAACCCGCAAGTTCATAAAACTCATTTCCACCGATCCAAACTAACCCCATATTTGAACCCAACCCATAAAACCAACTTTGACCCACACTGTTAGAACCCCTACTATGAAGTTGTGTAAGCTTAATTTAAGACTTTTTTTTCTTTGTGAATAGCTTAATTTAAGACTAATCAGGTTAACCAGAATGCTTCTATTGTAAAAGATATATCCTGCCACATGTTAGTATTGTATAGAAAATTGGCAAAGAAAAATCATGAATTCCTTGTCAAGCTCCAATGCACACTTCGTGTTTTATCTTTAACTTGTGCCCCTTTCGAGTTCACCTTTCTTTGCATCAATCTAAGGCACACTTTGTGAATGTGGTACCCAAAAGTACAAGTGAAAAAAAAAGTAAAAAAATACGATTCCACACAAAATGCGAAACACATCAATCCATATCTTAACATTGTAGTTTGTTTAAGGTCTAGGAACATGTAGATCAAAACTCTGCAATGAGCAGCAATGCAACTTACTAGAAATAAAGAGATAGACAGACAGTAATAAAGTAAACCCACAAGCAAGTCTGACTTGAAACTAGATTAAAACTAAAAAGCATTGGATGGAGAAAAACATTTAATAAAATAGGATGCTCCAGACTATAGTTAAATGATGAAATTGGTCAAAATTGCCAAAAAAAAAAAACAATACTTACTTCGACAAATGCGGGCCCATGAATATCTGGTCTTGATTGAGTGATGTTAATTCGGAAAATTTCATGTTGAGAATCAGAAATAAGATCACCATTCTCAACACGGTCAAAGGTATCATGAGATGTTAAACGGTAGCAATCATGCTTCAAATAGTCCCCATCAAAAGACAGAAGTGACCTACCATGAGAACAAAATTTAATAAATTCTTCATTCTTCATAGCCACAATTCAAGACAGCTGCCAGCGAAGAAATAGATTCTATACAAGGAAAAGAAGATCACAGATTGATTCACTTCATACAGACTAGCAAACATATCCATGTGTATCAATTTTGCACAAGTTTCATAGTTGGTTATAAAAACAAATTCAACAATAAGGATGTATGGTGAATAAAGTATAGCTACACTTGTTTTATTAAAAGAAATCAAATCCTTTTTTGATACATGCAGGTTGAGTATAACCACATCCAATGTAGCACGTTATACATAGGTATTATGTAAAAACAGACTACAACATAAAGAGTGCCTTTGTTACGTAGAAGCCAAATATAAGCATCGCTCCAACTTCATGGATTATCTATATGATTTGAATAAGAGAAGACTGGCTACTGCTGATGATTTTGGAATCAAAAGGGTGACATTATGCTTCTTACACCTCACAGGAATAAATGCTGTGCTAAATCTCAAACATTCATTTGCTACAAAATTTGGAATGAAAATCATGAAAAGAACAAACATTAAACTTTTGGTAATTACTAGTTCTATTTCATGCAGAAAGCACCAATTTCTATACATTTTGTGCATGAATTCTGATCGGATGAAATAAATTGAGCATTACTGTTATTTAGGAACCAATTTCTATACATTTCCACGCAGAAAGCACCAATTTCTATTGCTTCAACTACACATGGTTATTGAAATAATATCTATAACTCTTATAAAGATAAACCACATTGTTGAAAACTCTGGCATTTCTTATCATAACTCCCATGCAGCGATAGTGACTACCTCCATGAAAAAAGGTATGTTTGCCTGGAATGTGCTATCCTCGGATATAGACTGAGATTTGTGTTCCATGGTTATTGAAACAATATTTTTGTTTTTGCAACATACTGAACAGCGCAAGTTTTTCCTTTGGCGCATTCATAAATATTTCGGTTGGGAAGTGAAATTAATACAAGTAAATTATTCCAATAAAAAATAGCAATAAAATAAAATCACGTGAGTCAACACCAAGAATATGTCACAACAGATATTGTCAGATATGCTAGTAAAAGTTCAGCATAAAACAAGGTTGTCCAACACCCAATCTATTTTGTAGGGCTTCAAGTGTTCAACAGATACAATGGCTTACTGTTTTGTAAGGATTACAATAGAGCTTATACCTGAACCGGTTGGTCAAGAGAACTTCCATAAAGGATAAGGTCGACAGGTTTCCCTGCTTCAAACCATGTTGGATGAACATAATCAATCCTTGGGGCCTGTACATCTAATCTGGTACTCATCAATGTTGCTCCATCTTATGTGCAACCAATAAAAAGATAAGATTATTAGTCAGGTATTTATTTCATGATAATAACTTAAGTGCAATAAGCTACTGAATTTAACTATACAAGTTCCCTCCTCATCAATTACAGTTCAACATGAGATGATTAGTTTTATGAGACAATAACGTGCCTAGGTATTTTCCACCAGAGGATATCACTACGGTGAACTACTGCTACCACCTATGCTTACAGGTTCTTTCTTCCTTTCGATCTGGTCCTTTTATATGGCCAGATGATTAACTTAATCAAAAGGCTAAGCAGTACTTCAGTGATAGAATGCAGTCTTAGAATCAGCTAGATTGGATTACACTCTTTGGTCCTGTTGAGCTTTAATTAATCTACAACATTGATATGGTTAACTCTCACTCATCTCACATTTTATTTCTCCCTAAATAGGTCGCAAGGAGTCTTGCCTCCAAAAGTTGAAAAAAAAAAATAGATTGTAGGCAAGATATAAATAATCATTTGTGTCGGAGGGCAAAGGTCTCTGAGTAAGTACTAATGGAATAGCACCAGATAAGATGCAAAAAATGTTTTTCCATATGCACAAAGCACAATTAAAAACTTATAAGATAGCATATATTTACAATAATATACTATGGATGTCAGTACAGGACACATGGAGCTTTGCATCCAAATATAGGAAAGTAAATGGGCTATCTAGTAATGTGAAAAAAAATGGCCATTCTTATATGCTGAGGTAAGTTTTTCGGCAAGGTGTTTGCACAGATTGTAAGCAAAGAACATTAATTTTCATTGCTATAACTGAAAGCCGAACTTCCTGTGATAGCCCTGAGCCTGTGATTGATACAAGGCAATGAATATTCACATGTACGAACTTCGGTAATTCAGGTACCATGTAGAATCGATATAGTTGCAATTACAAGAACAAATTATTATGAATTATTATGTTATGACATAGAAACAAGTTGCTGCATACAGACCTTTTAGTACTTGAAATAACATGTTATTGACATGAATGAAGAAGGCCCCTTTACCCAACAGAAGACTGTCTGGGGAATTTACCAAGTTTCTGAGAAGATCTGCTGCATCATCTGATAACTGTAAAAAAAAAATAAGCAATTTATTAGCAGCACATGGTTTTTGTTACGATGCAATCATAAATTGTCAGCAATACAAGTGCCAAAAAAAAATAAAGAAAAGAAAAACTGCTATCAGATGACGCAGCAGATAAATGGGAAGAAAAGAAGTCTGGGAAATCTTTGTGCATGGTTTGAAGACTTTGATAGATGTTTCGTTTCAGAAAAAAAAAAGGGACACAAATAAAAAAATCTATTCAGAACTTCAGCTTGGTGCCTCCCCCTCTACTTCAACAATAGTTTATTCATTAAACCCTGCCCTTTTTTGGACACCAACAACTCTGATCACCTATTAAGAAACCTAGTTAGCAATTTGCATGCATGTATTTTCCACTTGGCATGGTGGCCGCTATTTTGATTGAACAATTGAAGCCACTGTCTTCCCTTACTGTCAAATGCTGTTAGTTTAAGAAAAATAAACCAGATGGGGAAAAATACCAGGAATTTTCAATAAATAGTTTGGATATGAAGCTAAAACTGAATAGAGCTTGAAGTGATTTTTCATTAGTACAACTGATTGAGTTCTTAGTTGTACAATTAACTACCTATTACAGTCACTTCCTCTTACACAGTTCATCTATTGCTTCAACCTCCAAATAAATAAGCAATATGTGTGCCAGGGTTTTGGAATTGCCAAGTTTGAATTTTAACCTACGTGCTGTAGGTTAAAGTTTTTGGTATATACTTCTCATGAGCATGGGATCATCAATATCTTGTGACAAAAACAATACAAGTTCTGTGATGTGGAGGCGCCAATACCAAGGGCATCCCAGGGCTCGAGATGCAGCCAGGGCAGTAACCCAGGAGGTGCATGCTGCTGTAATCAATGGCAGTTAAGCTGCCAGTCGAGGTTTAAAACCCAAGGAGAGGCGCATGAACAGCCAGCTGCATGCAATCAATGGCAGTAAGCTGCCGGTTAGGGAGTAAGAAGTTAATGGCTAGGGAGAAACGAGGAACTAGAGGCTGGGCGCCTGAGCAAGGGCTGGGCGCCTCTATTTATACCCTGCACCCAGTCTATAATGAATCAAGGAATGAACAACAAACAATCTAGTTACTCCCAAATATTCGTCTCCCTCCACACTAACTTTGCCCGGACTTCCTCTTCGTAATGGTTATCCTCCCTATCCCCCATATGAACTAAGGCTCATAGCATCTGATATCACCAGTTTGATACTCACTGTTACCTCTACTGCAAAGTGCGATTGGCTAAGCTACAGGGGTGTTTAGATTCCTCCTTGAGCTTACCTACCAAAGCAAGGAGAGGCTAGCCATCTCTGGAAAGCAAGGAAAGTAAGCTGGAGGTTTTGCAGCAAACTTTATCAATGCAGAACAACTTGTTTAGCTCTCTGGAACTTGCAAAGATTTTCTTTGTTTAAGCAAGAGATGCCTAGGACTACCAGTGAAAGCTGTTGCTGTTACAAATGCCAAGAAATGGTTTTTGAAAACACTCCAACCTACAGGTTCCAGATAAACATTAACAATGGACATACGATACATCCCAGGAACATATACTTCAAACAAACCAATCAACAGTGAAGATATGACAACTGATAAATGATGACTGGAAAACTTCTGTGAGAATAATAATACATATCCATATGCAGGCGAAGTAATAAAAACAGAACTCATTCTGATTTCTGCATGGCATGCTGGTAAAATCACAATAGTAAATAGTATGCTGGATTTTTTTACAATAAATATATACTCCCTCCGCTTACAAAAGGATGCAACTATAGGATTTGTCCCAGTCAAATTAGCTTAACTTTGACCAGGTTTATAGTAAATAGTATTAAAACTTATGTCACCAACTAGATTTACTATGAGAATATATCTCATAATTAATTTAATGATACTTATTTTGTATTACAAATGTTAGTACTTTTTATATAACTATAGGCAACCTTCAAATCGTTTGACTCCTCAGAAAATGAGAATTGCGTCCTTTTGTGATCAGAGGTAGTACTTCACTTTTCAATTTGTTAATTAAAACATATGTTATTAGTCAGAGTGGCAGGTGATGATAGTACGCATGTAGTAGCAACATCTGCAATCTATGGAATGGGGCTACTACTACAGATTTGTAGTTAGTAGTTCATAACTGATACATTATACATACATGGTATTAAAAACAGAACTATTCAGCATATGTTTCTTTGACTTGAAAAGATAACTGTGTTGTGTAATAAAAAAAGCATGGCATACCTTGTCCCACATATGCTGCGGCATTGCAATAAATACAGTTAAAATAGTACAACCCGGACGAATGTAGCCCTCCAATTCAACAGGCATGCTAGCCAACCACTCGAAGATCTACACATTCACATATAGCATCCCTTCAAAACAATAGTTCTATGTTAAATGAACTTATAGCAAGACTATACCTGGTGTCGTAGGCGCCGAGGAAATTCTGCAGGATTCCAGTCATACAACTTGAATGAGATGCGCCCTGTTGGACACTAGAATGGATGGTATAATATTAATACAACCATTAGAGTGGAAGGAATGAGAGGTTCCATCAAACTAAACAGATTGCAACTGCAGAATCATACATATTAATATAAATAAATAACTTCATGAGAACAAAGAAATGGGCCTACCGAGGATGAATAGGCACTCTTGGTGTCATGCATTGGGAATTGGCAAGTTTTACACTTTCCTGCTTTGCACCAATGCAGGCTTCAACAGAAGCTGCAAAAAGTCACTCCACTTTTACTTTGGTCATTTTGCAAACCAGGTTGTGTACAGGTTGGTGAACTAAGCACATCTTCAGATCCCACAGGTGTTTCTCGGTCCAGCACCTTGTTGCTAAGAACAGTCTCAAGCATCTCACTGGTTGTGCCTTCCATGTTCTCTGCACAAAATTAATAAGTCAACAAAGATATCGTACGCTGGACAACACTAACTGCTGAATGATCAGATTAAACTATAGTATACAGGTTCTCGGATAAGATCATAGGGGTGAACCCACTTATCAGTATATGTATCCTAACCAAATCATAAGTATTAACTATTAAGTTAGAATGGACTAAGGAAACCCATGTAAACCAAATAGTTAGATCCTAGCTAATAAAGTATATTATATATTATATAAACAAGTGAAGCCATTTTCACAGGAAGTAATATACGCTAAGTCGCTAACCAAATCTTTGCAAGGTATTAACACGGAAAGATTAATTTCCATCTTTTTTAAAAAAACTTCTCCACTTATTTTGGATAGTAAGGTGTTGCTATTATACTTAAAATAGAGAATATTCTGTTGTGGGCTTGTGGAAACAGACTGGGCCATCCCAACATATCCAGCTCATCACCCTTGCTAGACCAATGAAGCCCAGCTAAAGGCTGACCCAAATATATCCCTCAAGTCCTCAACAGCCAAGCCAACACATGTATATTCCTCCTAGGCAACCACTAGTCGCACTGGCTCATCTAGCAGTGCCACTTAGATCTCCCCAGTCACATCAAGGAGCACTTCTTCCTCTATCCCCCTTGCTGCTGCCACCGCTGAAGGAGGCCATATCTCTGTATCTGATCCCCTACCAAAGCCACCACTGCTGCCAGCTACTCCAGATCGGCCGCCACCACCAACTCTATCTGAAACAGTTGCCACTGCAGTTGACTGGAGGGCTGCACCAACCATCACCACCAGAACCAGCAGAGATGCTAGAGGTTTCTGCTACTAGGCACTGCTGATTCCCTGCACTTCCTATTTGTATGTGAGACTCTCTTCAACTTCCCTCTCTCACTGATTTCGGTAAGGCGACACTGGCACCTTGCTGCCTAGGCAACACCTTAAAAAACCATGAATAGCTGAACCAATGATAATAGTCACACTAAGCACTAAATAGGTAAAACTCTTTTCCTTAGCAAATTTGAAGAAATTGAATGGTATCACCTTCTCTAAGTTCACCATCGCCACTAACATCTGCTGACAGATCCAATTGTTCATCTATTTCTTTATCTAATTTTCCTTTGGAATCAGGTTTTCTTCGTCTTCTTTTGTTGTGATGCTCCAACTTTCTTCTACAACTCCTTTTATCTTCATCAAAATCTAGTAATACATGGAACCTGAAATGAAAATGCATTTTCAAAAGGAGGACACAAGGTTATTACAGTACACCATAATTCAAATTATAGCCATGACAAATTTATCAAATCGCTGTTTAAGTACCACTATGTAGACTGATCCAAAAAACATCAAATGCTCACAAGTCCTGCAGATATTCATTGGGAGTTGTGGCAATGGATGCCATCACAGTGACCCATACACTAAGCAACATTGTCAGGCTCAGGGGGAATAAGCCTAGTTAAGGAGACCCTTTATTATGGAATAAGCTTATACCCTATAGAGTCTGGAATCCAATATGTTAGAATCGTTTAGTATGTTGAGGGGATCCTCTCTAAAAGTAGAGGCGTACCAATCGCAGGGAGAAATAAACCAGCACATGTATATAGATTGCTCTCTCCCCAGCGTATCTATTGTGCCTTCCCAGAATACACTTGTCTAAACAGTTACCTGATCTGAGAGCATGCCATGTCATGGAAGTGATGTTCCCAAGGGGTGTACCTTTTAGGTATGTAAATTAGTTATGGCCTTTTGGGTTTCATCTCCCCCTGTACGCCTATTTTTGCATCTCATACGTCATAGCAAAGAGCTACCTCATTTGATGTTTGGAGCATTCCACATCATGGAAATTAGGCCATCCAGAAGGTATACCGATTTAGTTCATGAATCAGAAACAGGGCTTGCAAACCTAGTAATTAACTAATTATTATGGTTCCCAATATGGTAATGCCTACTCTAATCCAAATATATCCATCCTGCCCTACTCACATGTGTACAGTACAAGTTCATAAACAGTTTTGAGGAAACTTATTGTCTGTTTTGTGTTTTGCTCGTATTAAAATTCACCCTAACTAATGGAGTATACATGCCACCAACCATAACTATGATTAATATACAGTTCATCAGCCATAACCCTTCTCTCTTGGTTTCATTTTGTTTTCTGTTCAATTTGGGTTCATTAACCCCCGCCAAACAGGAGTGTATAAGAGAGAGCAACCGGGTGTACAGAGAATCAAATCTTACAGTTGATAGGAGTGTATCGTGAACTAATAACTCCAATCTTCTTTAGTGCTTTTTCCTGTTGTTACTGTAAACACACTAACTAGTATCTTCTTCCTTAACTAGAACCCAATCGTGTTCTAATTCCAACACAAAGCATAACACTGCAAAGTAGTCAATCCAATAGCATTTCTGTGTTACTATCTGTTCGTTAAGTGACCCAACATCCTTGCGCCAACACTATACACAAAAGAATAAGCACCAAAGTGCACCATCGCTTTTCTAACAAGAATGAACGATGAGTTTCATCAATGAATACTGCACAATATTTTGGTTACATCATCATCAGCCATGTGGTCATGTATCAGTGTCGAATTGAATTTAGTAGAATTATTAATTATATATGTGTGCGTGCTGAGAAATGTGTATTCTGCTACGACTATTGTCAAGAAAAAGATAACACCAAGAAAAAACCTTCAGAAGTAAAGACCTGTTCTAAAGTTGCATCACAACAGGATATACACCTAAGGAAAGACTAAGAAGAAAAAAAAGAAAAAAAAGCATTGTACCATAATGTCTTGATGTAATCTAAGTGACAGGAACATAAAACATCCATGAAATAAGAATAAAGAAAGCCTCTGAAGAACACAAAGTTTGTAACTTATCTTTGTATTAAATACTAACATCACATATGAACTCTGAGTCACTTTTGGATTAAAACGAAAGGCGATCAAACAATCACACGAACTTTAAAACTGATACTGAATGTGCCAAGCATGCTTGTGTATCCTACCGATACGAATTCGTTTCATGCCGGTCAATAAAACAGCTAGGAGTAAAGAAACTTATGGGCTTACTTGCCGCACTGCTGGCAGTATCGCTTCTGGACGCCATCGAGCATGACAGCAGCCGCGTGCGCGCAGCGCAGACACACGCGGTGCCGGCGATGGTACCCTTTCAGCTCCCGTATGTCCGCCTCACATCCAGGCACTTGGCACTTCATCTCCGGCACCGGCGCGCGGGCAGTTCCTCCTCCTCCGGCAGCTCCCGCTTTGCCACGGCGAGCAGCAGCGGTCTTAGTCTTCTTCCGCGCGCCAGCCAGGAACTCCGTGGCCACGTCCTCCACCTCGGCAGCGGCGACCATCTCGTCCACCTCGGGGCACGCGCACGGGACCCTCCCCGCGAGGTAGTTCGGGCACACCAGCCGCGGGTCCCGCTTCCTGACGCGGCGCCCGATCCCCTGAACCCGAAGAGGGGGCGGCGGAAGCACCGGCCCCGGCCCCGGTTCCGGCACCATCTGGGTCTCCGGCTCCACCTCCAACTCCACCTCCACCGGCTGCGGTAGAGGTAGCGGGGCGAGGCGGGGAGCAGTGTTTGCTCCGTGGCAGCCTCGGTGGGGTCGGCTGCTGCTATACCGGCGGTGTCATCCCAGGGGAGGGTGAGGGAGTCGTCATCCTGGACAACGAAGTCGAGGAGATTGCCCCAGTCCCAGATGGGCTCGCCGGCATCCGCCGCGCCGGCGGCGGAATCGGGGGCGTCCATTTCGCCGGAGACCGCCTAGGCCCTAACCACCGCGCGCGTGCTCGGCAGGATCAACTCCGGCGATCTGGGAGGCAACCCTTCACGATTGCGAGGAGGCGGCGGGAAGGGACGGACGGAGGGGACTCGCGGTCGCGGGGTGGAGCGAATGGAATTGGTCCTGGCGTCGCAGTCACAGCAGGTGGGTGGGTGGGTGGGCGGCGCTGGACGACCGGGGCTATCCCGCGCGTGCTCTCCGACAAGTGGGGGCCACCCCCACCGGTGTGTGCGGTTGTTGGCTGCGGGTGCAGGGGGGAGAGGTTCGTTGGTCAGGTTGGGGAATCTTGACGCCACAGCGATGTCCAGGCGGGGCCCATGGGTCAGTGCGGACGCCGTCTTGTTGTTGTTGGCGTCCGGGTGGGGCCTGCGACCGAACGGGAGGCCGGAGATCTCTGGGTCGAGGGATGGGACGCGGACGGGCGGGCTCGGTCCTGCACTCGTGCTGGCGTGTGCCATCATGTCGACATGCGACAAGAGGACGACGACGTGGACCTCGTGGTCGACCTCCATTTTGCGAACCACTGTTGCTCGGTAGCCCAAGGGTGGGTGGGCAACTGGCCAGATTCTCTCTCGTTTCCTTTGGTCCACTCTCCTGTGAGTTGACACTGCGCCGGTGATGCTGCGTGCAATGCATGGATGAATACCATGTTTGGTTCCCGTCCGTCCGCCGGAGAAGCCTGCTTATTTTGACTGATCGGACAGTGTGGTAGGAAAGAGAATAGGCTGAAATAAGCTGAAATAAACCGGCTAAATAGTAGGAGTATTCTCGCTAAACGTTTTGTGACATCAATCTACATGTGTTGAGGTAAACCGGAGTGAAACTTTAATTAAATCGTGTTTGGTTTCATAAGTCATGTGTGACTTAAAACTAAGGACTTAATAAGTCATGTTTGTTTTACTTGTAAACTTATAAGTCTCATGACTTAATAAATTTTAAGTAGGAGTGTACCAACTTAACTTATAAGTCTCGTGACTTGATAATTTATGGTTGTTTGATAAAATAAGTCACTTATTTCTCTTTTTTACTTAATATAAGTCACCGACTTATGAAAACCAAACAACCCTAAATTACACCTCAATCCACTCAAACACATAGAAATTGATGCCAAACTCCAAACAGGTCCTACATAAATAAGTGAGGAAATGAACTCAGGAGGCTATAATTGTGGATAGCACGATTCAAGCCACGTTTGTGAATAAGTGTCCTGTTTTCTCCTCGTCGTCATTTCGAATAAGGTCTCAGTAACTCACTCCTCTTATAGATGTTGTATTAAAATTGGCTAAAATTATATACTATATCTAAATCTATTGTGTTTAATATAAACAATTTATTATTAAAAATGTTACCTATGCTTATTTATATAACTCTAATTAGAGCGGCTAATAGACTATTACTCTCATTGTTCCAAATTATAAGATATTTTAGCTTTTCGATCTATTGTTGTTGATATACATGTCTAGACATAATGTATATCTAAATGTATAAAAAAGCTATTATTATCTAGAAAAGCAAAGTCATTTTGTAATTTAGCACGGGGAGAAATACGTATACAATGTCTTTTCTTAGGTTTCCCTCAACCTTCTCTTCAAGAAATGGTGGCCACACAAGCTATTCTTGAATTCTCAATAACTAAATTAGAGCTACAAAACTAAGACATTGGTAGAAAAGTCATTTTATATGCCTATATGGCATGCCATGTCTTCGCGGGATCAGTTCCGTGCCAACGAGCTCTGTGATGACGAGAATAAGTTGTGGTCAATGATATGTAAAATGGTCATGATTTTGCATAGGGATGGTAGAGTAGCCTGGTAGACCCAAATGGGGCATACCCTCCAGATCCCAAGAGACTACAATTCTAAGTTTGATGTAATTAAAGTCAAACTAGATTATAAAGAAGTACTAATATTTATGATACAATATAATTATCATCATTTTTTGACATGTTCATCTACATACACACACTAAATGTGTGAACACACATGCACCTTTATAAGCACCTTCGAACCATTGAGTGGACGGATCTTGGATGAATAGCTTTTCTTTGAAAGTGCTAGGGCTAGGCAAAAAGAAAAACCGATAAGGAGTTTGTTGCGCATTTAGATAACATGGGGTCAGGCAAGATATCAAACATTGGTTGATTATTATTTCTAGCTTTTGACAGTATTCTCTCCATCCAACTTTGAATTATATTTCAGTATTCAATCATTGATATATTGTAAAGCTTCTTGCTTGGATCCAGCGACGGAGGCGGCGCCCGGGCGAGGCGGGCTTGAGCCCCACCTACGACGACGAAGTATGTGAAGTCTCCTCGAGCCTCCCCTTGATTTTCAGCCGCAGATTAGGTCCGAGATCTTTTGTTAGAAGAAGATTTCCTAATTGGGCCAACAAAATTATAGAAAATCGCCCAAACAAAGAAACCCCGCCCCATCCTATTCATCCACCGTGGCTGCCTCGCTAGTCTCCCCGTAAATCCATCCCAATCCTCGTTCGCCGACGCCCGACGCGACGACGTTGGGGACAAATTGGCCTAGGGCTCCCGTGCAAGGCGAGCTCCCATTCCGAAAGGTGTATTTTGTTCAGCCCGTGCTAATTTTTTTCCGGCTCCGTCCCCGCTTGGATCCACCTATGTAGACTCAAAGGCCGAGATAGTTTTCATGTTTTTTGCTAAACATGATTGCCGGTTTCTCCTTGTTTATCTGTTGTCCTCTCCTTGTTTATCCGTCCGCCCCCGAGCATCCTCTATCCAAGGCTTTCATGAGTACGTATTAACTAGCAATTAACGAGTCACCCTTGAATAATTGGCGAGAAACACTAGGCGTCCCCCCCGACTAACATGAATCCTTTGAACCATAGTGAAGCGGCGCTAAAAAACCTTTTTTGGAATAGAGGGATCCCGTGATGTAACCTCCTAATTTTTTGGGCCCACACCACCTGTCTTTGTCCCAAAGACCCTCGACAGCTTGTCTTGAGATGCACCCAATAACGTAAGAAGTTTTGTCGGGTGTCATCGGAAACCCCGATTACACCACTCTCATACCGGGATCAACAAAGGAGTAGCTACAACATTACACATTTGTTATAAAAATACGCATCGAGTGCGTAAGAATAATAACATTAATTTTACAAAATGTGAGTAAGTTACATTTAAGTGAACTTAACTTAATTTGCGGAAGCTAGGTAGAACTAGAAGACACCGGATCATGTCGAGCCCACCGACATAATCTTGGTTAAACAAAGACGAGTCAAGATACGCAATGGGGGTTAACAAACCCCGAAAGTACGGGAGTACTCAACAAGACTTAACCGACAAGGAAAAGAGGAGACTTCGGGGAATGGTTTTAAGAGTCAAGGTAAGGCTTTAGCAAGAATCAAGGACTCATTTTTGCTTGGAAAAGCTTACTAAAAGTGAATCCTTACTTTCAATATATTTTTACTTGTGTGAGTAGTTCATATACTCTAGGTGATCCTACTCTAGAGCAAACATTTCTTTCATAAGCCAACTTTCTTTCTTCAAAACCATGTTCCATCAATTACTACGATGAAGGTCGTGAATCGGGTCTCCTTCTCCGAGAAACAACGGCGATTCATGAATCGATTATAATCCCTTTGCTGGGAGTTCTAACCACATCTAAATATGTAGCACCTAAGCTTGCATATATCAACCTTTTCGTGATTTGTCCAAAACGGAACGAGGCCCGCGCCACCCCGAGTGCTAAATGTACCCCATCGTCCAAACCAAATTTCAAAAAGGGCGGGTACACGCTACTCCCCGCCATCTCTCCACTCCCAAAGGCGTGGTTGCCATTCCCGATTTGGCTCCACCGAGATCCCGCTTACCTGAGTATGTGGTAGTACTAGTTTAGCGCCGACCGGGGGTGATCGCCAGCAGACGTGCCATTGACCAAAAGGTCTCAGCAATATGCGTTCAAAAAGTCCCGATTTCACTCAAGGCCAAACAACGGACGGTCCTTAAACGACCAACACGGGACAAGCACCTTTTAGGAATCCCGCCGCTTTCAACCTACGTCCCCGTCCGATCTCAAATTCATCACTACAACTCTTTCTTTTTCGAAAAACGGTACCATCTCCTCAAATAAAACATTTTGATGAAAAACTTAACTAATTAAGCGAGGTGGCTAAGCATCACTAAGCATTTTCGAAATAAACAAGGTTATCAAGGATGGTATTGAAATAAACAAGGATGGTAATGTAACAATTAGGTTATCACTCAACTCCTAATTACTTAATGCAACAAAGCATAGACAAAAGTGATATAAAGCTTTTAAAACATTAAGGAAGGGTTTAATGTAACCAGGGCTTGCCTGCTTTTGGGAAAGTCGATTCCATAACCGGATCACCCGAGTCATACTTGACATCCACACCTCCGGGCAGATACACCTTCTCCAAAGCTCGATCAACGCAAACCATATCACTCTCTCGTTTTACTACACGTAAATGATGATGCATGCTTTAGAATGATGAAGTATTAATACGATGTTTGATGGATGCATGAAATGATAAATAACTTGAGTACAACTTTCCTTCACGATAAAGTTGCAACCCAACAAAACCAACTTGTTGAACTATTCTATAAGATACCATCACCATTGTCTAAGGAGTTCTCAAGGACCATTTGATTGTGGTATGATCCAAGATTCACAAAAACAATCCCAAATCACACACAAAATCTAACTAATTATACGCTAAACACTAGCTTTTTCTAATAAATAAAATAAAGCATAAAATAGAAAAATAATTTAAACATCTCAAAATGACTCCAAACCTTTTATACAAGTAGGTCACATCATAAAAAACAGCACTAAAATAAATTTTCATGATTTTTGAATAAATATTTTATTTTCTAAAAATCATGGAAGATGCATTTTTCAATTAAAAATTGTATTTTTAAAACATGCAAAAACTACTCAAAACTCAAGTTTCATAATTTTCATATGTAAATATACTCATAAGAAGACTCTACAAAAATTTTCAGAATTTTTGAAGCTATTTTCAAATTTCTATGAATTTTACCAAAACCGAGCACTATTCATACATAAAGAAAAAGATAAAACAAACTTTAAAAGAAAACGGCCATTGGGCCGAGTTCTCGGCCGGCGGCCCAAAGTGCCAGCAGGTCGGCCCACTTCCGCCCGCGCTCCCTCTCTCTCACTCGACCCGACAGCGGGTCAGGGATACCACGCAAGACGCTCACGACGAATCGTGGCGACGACGGCCGGTTGGATGTTGGCGATATCTCGCCGGCGGCGAGGTTCCGACGGCCGGACTTGGACCTACATGCTCTACGCGCGAAATCGCGCATGTGATGGCACTCCAAACCCACGACCTAGGGTACCGAGGCACCCTTGCCGACGGCCATGGCGGGCATAGAGGGCGCGGCGAGCGGGCGGAGACGCCTCGCCGGGGCGTTCCCCGCCACATTGAGAACGGCAAAGACAAACAAGACACCCGGGCGACTCTAATCCCTCAACTAATCGAACCAAACCGACCCTCTAACCAGGTCGTCGCCGCTAGACGGGCGGAGCGACAACGCCGGCTCGTCGGGCGGCAAGCACGCGTTCCGCGGCTACGCCACGCCAGCGGACCAACCAAAGGCAGAGACGACCAGAGCTCACCGCGGGCTCGAAAGACAAGGTGGTTGGGTCGGGAACGTAACGGAGGTGAGCGGACGACGGTGACAAGAACGACGGCGGCGCTCTCCGGCGGTGGCAACGGCGTTCCAACCAGCCTCCCGGGCGAAACACGAAACCGCCGAGCGCATCATGACCACAGCCTCGAGGCGATTCTAAAGCGCTTAGCCGGTTTTTCCTTGTTGCTCACCAAAAACGGCCGACGACGGCGAGGTGGGTGGCGGCGCGACCGCCGACCTTGAGAAGACGACGGCGTCGCGGACGACTTCGGTCGATAGGAAACGACTTGAAGCCGGGCTCAAACGGGCGCGCGCAAAGGAGTGGCGAACAAGATGACAAGGTTGTTGGTGGATTTGAGCTCGACGACGACGGCAATGGAAAGGGGGCGGAGGCGGTTTCGGCGCGGTGGGTAAGAAGAAAAAGGGAAAGACGGCGTCGGCTTCGAGCTTTATAGGGCAAGGGATGGTTGGGCCAGTGGATGGCGACGCCGAGAAGCTCCCTTAACTGGCCAGTGCAACGCTACGAGGACAGCCGAATGGCGCGAGACGGCCACGTTTCCGGCGACGACACCATGAACGGCATGGGCGGCCATGCCCAAGATCGAAAGCACCCAAACCCTAACTTTCTGAATTTTGATCAAATTCTCCCCAAATTTGAACTGTATTTTGAAAAACTCCAAAAAGTAACTTGGCTTAATTTTTTCAAGATCTACAATTTTCACAATTGGAAGATTTTCAAATTCGGCCTCTAAATATGACTTTTGAAATGGGGTCAAAATGGAAGAAACTTGAATTCAAAATTACTTTTAAATTTACATAAGAACTTGAAAAACTCAAAACACCAACTTTGTACATCAAGACAAGATAGACAAACTAGCTTTTTGGAAGTTTTGTCAAAATTTGCCTAGATTTTGAAATAAATAAAAAGGGGATAAAAGAGGGAATAGAAAATAGGGTTTTTATAAGTTCAATTCAAACTTGAATTTGATTCAAATTTCAGATTCCCAACCTATACTATCAAACCATCATCCAACAACACAACCAACTATAACTAAACTTATTTTTGTCTAACCCATTGCTTAACCGGTAAATAACACTGGGGGTGTTACAGATCCCCCTAGCTCATGTGGAATAATTTTTTTAGTTAACTCACCACTTACCTAGTTGCTCTTATCTGGAAGCTAGCTGCACTCCATGTTACCCATTTTGTCGCGAGACACTCTCCATATCATTTTTACCTTTTTTTTTTTAAAATTACACAAGACAACGTAGACGCCCACACACGCACGCGTACACTCACCCTTATGAACACACGTACACACATGCGTAAACCCTATTTCTATGTGCACCTCCGAAGGACAAAGTCGATTGATCCGCAGAGATTCCCCGAAGTCACCACGCACGCCTCGTTGTTGACGGAACATCGCTACCACTTAAAGCATAACAACAAGAAATCCGGAAATAAAGGGGTGTTTAGTTGGTGAAATATTTTAGGTTCGGCATCGTGAAAGCACTTGTCGCTTGTAAGATTCATCTCGCACTTTTGGCCAAACATGTAAATAGTTATTTTTTTAACTAAATTTAGTACTTCATGCACAGGCGTTAAGAGATTCGATGTGATGGATAATCAGTAACACTTTTTGGGTGAATGCATGCCAACTAAACACCCCTAAACCAAAACTAAACACCCCTAAACCAAAAAATACGAAACCCCGTGCCAATTCGAGGACTTAAACTCGAGTGGGCACGTTCCACCCCAAGGGGCCTAACCATATCACTCTTTCTCAAAAAAAAAAAAAAAAACACAAAACAATAGGCTAAAGCCCATGTCACTTCTCTGTTCTCTTCACGGCCAACCTGGCCGGCCGAACCGTTTTTTTCGCAAATCACAACATAGGCCCGTGGCCCGCCTAAAGAAATCCATCCAGCAGACCAGCACACCAGGACGATGTGGCTCCTTCCCTAAACCCCTCGCGCCGCCGCCGCTGATCTAGCCGGCCTTCCGCCGCCACCGCCTCCTCCCATGTCCCGCCGCCCCGCCTGCTCCCTCCTCCCTCTGCTCCGCAGCAGCCGCCGGCGCCGCCGCCACGAAGCCACCACCTCTCGGTGCTTCACCGCGGGCTCCATCCCACCCGACGTGATCTCCTACACCTGGCCGCCGCACTCCCAGCCGCGGCCGCCTCCTCCGCCCGATCCCACCGGGTCGTGGAGCCCGGCGTCCGGTTCTTCTACTTCGCCGCCGCTCCCGCCCTTCGCGGCATCCCATCTCCGCGCCGCCGTCTCCTCGCTCGCCGCCTCGCTCACAAGGCGCTCCCAGGGTCCGACCCGGACCCCGGTGCCTGCCCCGCACGAACACTACTTCCCTACACTCCTCGCCGTCTCTCCGCTCGCCTCGCTCGAGCTCCTCTCGCTGCTCCGGTTCAGGCCGCGGCTTGGGCTCGCCGTATTCTCATTCCGCCGCACGCTCTCCCCGGCCCCTCGCTCGGCGAGTTCGCCGTCGCCATCTCGCTCGCGGGCCGCGCCCGCGACCATGAGGCCGCGGCCGCGCTCTTTTGCCGACGGCGCCGCTACCCATTCCCCTAACCAGGCGCTCTACAACGCTCTTATGGCGGCATACATGCACAGCGGCCTCCTTGACAGCTGCATCGAGGTCTTCCACGCGCTGGAGCGCGACCGAAGGTGCGGTCCGCCTAACGTGGACTCGTACAACATCCTCATCGCCCTGTATGGTCGCTCCCTCCTCGTTGACCACATGGAGGCCACGCTCCAGTCGCTGGATGCTTCTGGCCAACCCCGCACTATTGGTACGTACAACGCAATCATCTCTGGTTACCTCACCGCGTGGATGTGGGACAAAATGGAAGCCGTGTTTCAGGAGATGGTGTCAGGCCATGTTGCTCCAAATGCTACTACGCATCTGTTGATGTTAAGAGGATATGCACATGCCGGAATGACCAATAAAATGGAGCGAGCTTATGAGCGTGCTCTCAAGCTTGACAGGAAGGTTGACATTGTGCATATACGTGCAATGCTGTGTGCATACTGCAAGGTTTACAGTGTAGGTAGAATCCAAAAGATTGAGGATTTGCTCAAGCAGTTGGGTCCTGATGATTACAGGCCATGGCTAAATGTGCTCTTAATTAAGGTGTATGCTCAGGAGGGGTTGGTTGAGGGATGGAGCTGCATATTTCTGAGGCATTGGAACGGAATACCATTGTCAACACAATCAAGGTGATGCGGTCCATCATAAGTAGCTATTTTCGGTATGACACAATTGACAAACTTGAACATTTTGTCCGACGGGCTGAGGAGGCTGGTTGGAAGTTGTGCCGGAGCTTGTACCACTGCAAGATGGTGATGTATGGGAAGCACCATCGGCTGGAAGAGATGCATGGGGTGCTAGATGAGATGGAATGTTTTAAGTTTGATCGAACAAAGAAGACATTTTGGATTATGTACAAGGCATATGTAAGTTGTGGGCGGGGGACTGAGGCCAACACTATACTTGGCATGATGTGCAAGCATGGTTTTGGATTTCCTCACAGCATATCTGTTCAATAGCATGTGAGTTGATACTTGTTCTGAATATTTAAGTACATTCACCAATTTTATTTAGCTTTTCTTTTACATAATATATCTGTATAGCTGCAATTATAGTTGTTGATATTGACAGTGATGAGCTTACAGCATATCTAAAATTTCAATTCGTATTACTGCATTGTCTATGTAGAAAGAAAATCGAGCAATTTAGAAGTACCACATAAACATCCATTTAACACTTTGGATAGGCTCTAAAGTAGATGTTGTCATAACAATTTTGTTTAATGGTGCTGGATCGCCTGAGGTTCTTGAAGCAGTATTTGGATAAGGTCCTGTAAGGTATTTAGCTGTTCGCTAAGAGATTAAAACAAAGAAACATGCTTGTTACTTTATCTTGTTGATTATGATATTCACGAGCCAGGGGGTTGGGGGTTTATCATATTTCTTTTTTAGCTTTAAGACCCTTGATTCCTGAACCGAATGATGCCTGAATCAGTTTTCTATGTCTTCGCATGTCTATCGCCCATATTAGATTCTATGACAGCATAATCTGGGATTTAGATTTTATTGTTGATATATGTGCCTTTTGTACTATACCAGACACTACCACAGCCATGTCGACACTAGAGGAAGTTTTTCTTCTGTAATGCTGACTGCAACCTGGGAAATTTCTTTTATATTGACGCTCGTATTATTCTACTTTTGGGGGAATTATTTTTTTTTCTCAGTATATCAACACCAGTAGGATATGCATTCAAAAGTGTTTTGTGCAACCTATTAGTAAAGGGTACTATCATCCAAGTGATTACTGAATACTTGTGTCTGTGTGTCATGGGCATAAAGAGAGGCGCCGTAGGGCGCAAGTGTCCTAGTTGGGCCTTAAGCCCATTAGTGTTAATTAGTGTCTCTCTTAGTTATTTATCTATAGAAATAGTACCATATTGTCTAGGCACAAGAGGTGTTAGTCCTATGTACCCTTTATATTCAACCCATGGGGCACAATGGAAATCAAGCAATCGAGTTATGAAGAAACATTTCTAATCCCCTCAATCTCTTAAGCTCGGGCAAAGCATAAGGCCTCAAGCTCTAGGCAAAGCATAAGGCCTAATTACCCCCAACTATCTATCGACTATTACATCTGGTATCAGCTAGCCATCGATCCTCCATCCACGGCCGCGTCGATCCCCTTTCGTTTCGAAAAAAAAAAATCAGCCGATCCCGGCAGCCAGCCAGCCGGCGTCACGGCGCCACCCCATCAACCCTAAATACGCGCCGCTGCCCCACTACGCGCCAAAAGCCACCACAGCCACACCGGAGGAAGGCAACGAAAGCAATCAGCGCCAAGATTAGGAGGAAAGGAAAGGCGGGGAATTGTCCGCGCCATCCGCGCGCCCCTCCACGCCGCCCCGCGACGCCTGCGCGCGGATCCTCTCCGCGCCGGCCGCCCCGTCTCCTCCCGCGCCCCACCGAGCCCCCCCACCACAAGCGATCGCCGCTGGGCGTTCTCAGCGGCGCGCCGCCGATCCGAGACGACCCACGGCTTCACCCGCCGCCGCCGATCCAGCGAGCGCGACTCGACCCGTCGACGCCCGTGCATGATGGAGTTCCCGCGGTTTGATGGCACCCTCGATCCGGAGGCCTTCATCAACCAATCGCGAGCTCTACTTCCGCCGGGGGCGCATCATGGTGGAAGAACGGGTATGGCTAGCTTCTCGCAATTTGAAAGCCGATGCCCGCGGTGGTTCGCCAAAGTCACGCCAAGATGAATACCCGCATGGCGTCGCTTCACCGAGCTCCTGCGGCGGCGCTTCAAACCAACTCGCGCCCGACCCGCTCCACCGGCTGTCCCAGGCGCCGACAATCGCTGCGCGACCTTGCGGGAGATGACCGACTGGTTGGATCGCCTCCGGTGCGTCTCGAGAAGGAGGACCGTGAACGCCAGGGCAGTCAGATGCCTCCGTGCCGCCGCACGGGACTCCTAGCACGCCGCCGCGCGCAGTTCTTCGTGCCCACAAAAGCATCGAAGGAGCAAAACGGTGCGCTCGGGGCAGCAGTCGCGAGGAATGCTTGTCCGTCGCATGGTGCGGCAGATACGCATGCTCCTCATTTCGTCGTTGCCGTGACGTGTTCATCCACTCGGACTCGCCCGATACGGCCTGCGGCTTCAGTGCGGTGGAGGTCCAAGTATGGGCGCTTCCACTGCAGCGACCTCGCATCAGCATCCAGCATCAGGCATCAAGGACTATCTCATTCATCCTTGTGCCTGCCGTGGTGCTAGACACTTCCAGCATAAGAGCCTGCTGCTTCACACTCCACCCTTCAGCCTACATGAAGCCAGCAGGGGCGCTCTTCCCATGGGATCCAGGTGGATATACTTGTATTTTAGTCTTCAATAAAAATGGGAAGCCGAGATGTAAAAGGCTTCACCCTAGTTCGCGTCAGCTCTCCAGCTCGAGGACGAGCTGGGTCTCCAAGGGCGGGGGAGATGTCATGGGCATAAAGAGGGGCGCCGTAGGGCGCAAGTGTCCTAGTTGGGCCTTAAGCCCATTAGTGTTAATTAGTGTCTCTCTTAGTTATTTATCTATAGGAATAGTACCATATTGTCTAGGCACAAGAGGTGTTAGTCCTATGTACCCTTTATATTCAACCCATGGGGCACAATGGAAATCAAGCAATCAGTTATGAAGAAACATTTCTAATCCCCTCAATCTCTTAAGCTCTGGGCAAAGCATAAGGCCTCAAGCTCTAGGCAAAGCATAAGGCCTAATTACCCCCAACTATCTATCGACTATTACACTGTGGTGTGTAGCTTTAAATTGGTTTGCAAGTTAATTGCTGTGCTCATGTGATAAGTAAGTAGCTAGTAGCTCCAGATCATTCATTTGGATAGGTTTATTTGGTCATTACCATTTTGCAACTGAGATGATGTCCTTAGGTTTATATCTGGATCGAGTATTTAAGGAGCCCCATAATAGTTAGAAAAGATTGAGCTTGTCTTTTCTCGGCTAAAATGTTATGGTCACCCCAATCCATGGTTTCGTCTTTGTCATCAAATCCCTCTACTTCAGTCATGGTCATCCAGTCCTCCTCTGTGTGGTGTTTATCCCAGTACCCCATAAGTGTGATTGTTACAATTCAAAATGTTACAGTACATTTTCTGTATAAAAGAAATAGTAAGGTTCTATTTAGAAGTACTACACCCAACATCCTCATGACATTGTGATTAGGTTTAAAGTACAAGCACTTATGTAGACAATTCTTTTGTAATTCGGTCATGCATCTGTGGTTCTGTAAGCTGTCTTCGCATGAGGGGCTGTATGTTATTAGCTCTTTACTAAGAGATTAAAAGAAAGGGCAGACCTAGTGCCGGAGGCTCCCACATGAGTGAGTTTTTTTTATGCAAGATGAGTGAGGTTTGGGGAAGGAAAAAACCGAGGCAAGCCTTACCCCTGCAAAATCTGTGGAGAGGCTGCTTTGAACCCATGACCTGGTGATTTAGTGAGACAGCTCTCAGCACTGCACTGAGACAGCTCTCAGCACTGCACCAGGCCTGCCCTGCTTGTCACTAAGAGATTACAATAAAAAAATTATTCCTTCGATTCTCATTTTTTAATAGGTTATACTTTAAAGCTCATGAACAGATTATGAATCATATTTAGTTGTTTTTACCTTTCTTCACCCTTCCTGAAACAAACCTTTGTCTGTGAAGAGAATGTGCTCAAATCAGTTGGTTATAACCATACTTTACAATGACTTCCATCCATGTTCTGTGACAGGCTGACAGCATAGTCTGGTAGCTAGATTGTTGTTTTATCAATTCTTTTTGTGGCACGTATGATATTATTCATACTCCCACAACTTCATAGATAAAAAGTCACATTTTGGAAATTCAGTATATCTACGTCTAGTTTATCCATACTAGTGGCTTCCATTTGTGGAATTTCTTGATGTTAAAGTATGCTGGCACTTAGCAAGAACATATCCCATATTTTGAGGGATTCATGATTAAAATTATGGTTAATGATAAATACAAGTGATATCTGCTCAAAATTTACCACTAATGATAGATAGCCTTCTCAACTGTAGTATTATCAATCAACACGGATCTCATGAATATTACTACCAGAGTTAACTGTTGGAGACATGGTTAAATGCACACTAGAGCACGACATAGTAGATGTACAAATACAAGAAAGATCTGCAACAGGTGTTTCTGCAGCATATTGATCCATTGTACTGTACTATTGTTCGTGTGAGTAGTGAGTAACTTTTGTATGGCTTTAAGTTGGTTTGCATTAGTTGCAGTGTTTCTGTTCCAGATTATAGTTCACTTTTATTTAGTTTGTCTTGAGCCAAACTTCTCTCTGACTGTACAATGTTTCTATTAAATATATTAACATCCACAGATTCCAATAAATGCATTATTAAAACCTATTTTCATGGGGGGACTTAATGAAACTAATTTGACGCTGTAGTTATTGATGCATTCTTCTATAAACTTGGTGGAGGCTATTTTCTTAAAAAAAAAACTTATAAACTTGTACTGTAAACATAGAATAAGCAATAGCTGTTCATATTTAAAGTACAACCCTAAGTTGTCTGTATGCATTCTTTTACAGGCTTTTTGAGAAAATATCATTGCCCCCTCCCCAAAAACAAAATGAAACACTCAATTTAATCAGTGAAAGCCATTTTTGAAAAAAAAAAAAATACTGTTGAGTTTTGCCATATTGTATTAAATTTTCAACGGTAAAATCATGAGATTCTGCGTCTTATGTTAGCTGATGGGTCTTTGAGGTACTCTTCTGGTAAAGCATTGATTTAGTATTAGCAAAGACGTAAAATGGAAATTGAAAACTGCTCAAAAGGATGTCTAGTTTGTTTTGTCTGCGTTGTTCCTTTCTAATTTTATATACCATGTTTATTTGATAAACTTAAATTTGGCAAGTGTTAGGACAATGAAAACTGTCAGTTTTAAAAGGCTCTGAAATGAAATTAGAGAAATGATTACTCTTGTAATCATGCTTGCTAACAGATTGTGGTTTCACAGAACTTTCTTACTGGTCTATTTTAAGCTTTAATTGAAGAATTGTTGGAGATGATGAGTTCATATCTTTTTTTTTCTCTTTTCTAATAATTGCCTTCAGTACTGATGCTCGTGACAATTTCTAAATACATTTCTGTTTCTACTAGTGAACTTGGGATCACTAAATTGTATTGTAACAAGTTTCTTCTTAGTGACAATGAACTATATGTAAACAAGTTTCTTCTTAGTGACAATGAACTATATGTAATGATTGTTTTTGCAATCAAACTGAAGCTTACCTATATTATATTATATTAACTCGCTGATGTAGTGATGATCGTACATTTGCAGGATATATCTGCTCCACCTATTGGTGAAAATTTTTGCTTTCTGACAAGCTACCGGTTTTACTAAAATGTGGTTTCAATGGCTTTGCTACTCAAAGAGCAAAAGGATTACGTGAAACCCTAGAGTTCCAGAGCTGATAGAGGTGTGTGGCAGCAGTGATGTCTATGGAATGTAGTACCTGAGCTGACGGCTGAAGTTGATCCGGACATGTTTTCCCTGAAACTACATTTTGAACCTGCTGCCTTTTTTGTTGCCCATTCTTGTTCTTCACAAGTTATACAGCTGGCCTTGGGACAGAGTCATAGAAGACATCTAGGGCCTTTATAAAGGCGATGCATCACAGTAAAACAATACATGATGCAGCAAGGTGAAGATGAGGTGCCTTTGTGATTGGTATTGCGGTTCCAGCTTTATCATAGTGGAGGTACTACATGGAGATTTTGGCTGAATATTTGTTCTGCTGCCTTGTTTTTTTCTGCCGCATATTATCATACGTGCTATTGGAAATTCAGGATATGTGAAGGTTTGGCACTACATCTATGAACTTTGAAGCTTCATTGTTCTCATGCAAGCACTCTCTTTGGAATCTCTATAGTGGTGCTAGAGGGCAAGTAGTGACTAAATTGATAGCCTGCAAAGCACTTTATGGTTTCACAGAAGCTCAAGTACATGTACATGACCTCGTCGATCACGTGGAAGGAAAGGAACCAAAAAAGTAGGAGATAGAGCTACTGATCTGCATATATTTTCTTTTAGGGCCATTATAGTGGTGCAGCCGAGGCACTTCCAGGTTCTCTCATTTTCATGCTAAAAAGGCATGGCCTATAATGTTATGCTTTTTCCCGCTAATAATTGACATTTGCACCAGTTTTTAACGTGCGTGCAATGATTCTTTTCCAATCATACAATCTGTACTCAGGGAACTGTAGTTGTCGAGCCTGTCTGATAGTTTTCGTCTTCGTTCCATGTACCATGCGTGGCCTCTCCTTTAGCAGCCTGCTTGGTCTTATTGTAGGCCTGTCTTATTGCTTTCAGATTGGAATCTAGGTGTTTCCAATTTGTTTGGTCATCGCACTCCTTGTTCTGTCCTCATGTGTGACCTGGAATGCGTATATCATCATGCTCTTGCTCTCATAACATATCTTTCCTGTAAAAAAAGAAGCTATGCGATTTATTTGTGAATCAACTGATCTGCGCATTCATTGAGTGGATAAAATGACTATTATTTTTCTACTTTAATAAGATCGAAAGCTGATATCAAGTGTCTATTACACAATTCTGCTAGGAATCAGATCCTGTTTAATATATAAGTTATTATTGGCCAATGATTATAGACCTTGCTGTTAGAATGATCTGATCTGCGTTTGGAATCCGGATAATTGAAACGTTGACGATCAATGGCTATATTCTTTTTCTAATTGTTGATCATTATCAGTTGGTGCCGCCACTAGGCCAAGGTCAAGAACTTGAGTTTATAAGCTGTGCCTGCTTTCACACTTGTTGGCGATGGCGAATCTTCTGTCCATTTGGTATTTACTATATACTCTGCATTTGCCTTCTCTACCTGTAAGTAAGCACTCTGCAGAAACAATTATTAGTTAAGACAGAAAAGAGAATAGTAGTGTAAACATCGATTCATGTGGCGTTGTTTTTGCAGGATGGTAAGCAAATTGTCTGCCCTGATTGAGGACAGCTAGATAAGGCAGGGAAGTTTGAGAGGCACCACTGCAGGCAGCACAGAGCTACTGCAATCATCCTATCCTATCCTAGTATAATAATATGACACTCTACTCTACCAGCATAATCCGTGGATCTGAATGGATAAGAATGCACACATGGCACTCTGGTCTTTGTACTATGAGGCTAGTTATATACCACAACCAGGGTTTGGAAATATTCGGAACTAGCTGAGCTGGTTGGTTGGCGGTGGTCATGCATGAAACTGTAACTGAATTCACAACAAAAGTCAGCTCAATTTTATTGTTTTTTTTCACAACGTTGAGGTCAAGCCCACCTCCCCAATTCCCAATTATCTCGTTGACAGGCGATGAGCCACCGAACACGAGAAGGGAAAAAAATAAGCAGGGGCCCGGGCGCGGTTGCAGCTTGCAGCCGGTCTCTAACCGGGCCAACTACGATGTCATGACAAACACACCACGAGTTGCTGGTGGAAATCTAGATCTAGCCAGGTGGTGCTGTAATTTTTTTGGCTGAACCAACTACACACTGAATCACCGAAGGAGGTGAAAAAGGTAAATAAATGTCATCTGTCCCATCCTGATTTACATTAAATCCATTTGAATTCGTTCATCTTTCTTTTTGTTTTTGGCGAAACAAAAAATGGGATGAAAATGTTATGACATTTTTTTTCAGTCGTTTTCCAACGTTTTTCCTTGTGAGGACCTCTTTTTTTATCCGCATGGATGGATGTTCTTTTTAGTATAGTTCAACAACGGGTACAAAATAGTTGGTCATACCATAACCATACCATATTATTAGCTCAGGACAATGGTGGTCCGGTATTTGAGTGTTTTTTGGATTGATGTGTGAGTTATGATGCTTTATGATCGTCTTTTTTCTTCTTTGTTCTACCTGTGTCGGTGCTTCTGTGTTTCCTTTTCATATCTCAACTGTGTAACATTTTCATTTGGATTAGTTTTTTTACAGTTTTCGATTGTTTGAATTAGTACTTAATAAAATATATTATACATAGAAAAGTGAAAACAAGTGATGGTTTATGACTTTATCCCGTTCTTGTTGATCCTCATCCGGGGAGCCGAGCGAGTGACACGTCTGGGCGCATGGGCCTCCTCCCCGTCCCCGCACACCAGCAATTCCCCACGCCACGCGCCCGCCCCGCTTTGTTTCGTGCCGCCAGAAGCAAACCAATCTATCCGTTCAATAATAACTCGGCGTCGGCGTCGTACACGCGTCCACCGCCGCTGTGTTGTGTGGGGCGGTCTGGTCTCCGTCCGTCTCCTCCTTGTCGCGACCCACCCGCCGTTTTGTCACGGCGCGCACGCCGCAGAGTAGGGTGGTGTCGCTGCCTGCCAAATGATTTGCTCGCCCCCGGCCCGGCCGGGGGTACGCTCGCTACAGGGTGGTCCTCGGCCGCCGGGGCGGGGAGGTCGGCACGGCACGCCCGGCGTTGGCTGGACGCGAGCGGTCCGGACGGCCGTACGCTACGAACGCGGACACGGTGGTGTGCTAGCTCGATCGATCGTTGGATTTTGCTTTGCTTGTGCTGTACACTACAGCTCCGGCGCACATGCCCCGACCGTGACCTTATAATAGCCAAGCTGCCAGGAGGGAGAGCGAACCAACCGACGC
>JADLZK010003426.1:0-68320 GCA_015847255.1 Hyparrhenia diplandra
CGGTTAGAGTATGCACAATCAGTGGTTGGATCTTTTTTGATTTTACAAAATTTTTAAATATAATATATTTTTAGGGGTAATTTGTTCACAATGGAACAAATTTGATGAGTGTCAACAAGGAAAAAGATGGGTTGTGTCTACGCGTTAGGGTAAATCATGGCATTATAAGAGCATATGTTATTTAAAAAATGAAGTTAAAAAGGTTTTAGGGCTATGCAAAAGGACATTATATTGTAATGTGGAATAGGGATTCTTCTATACAGGAATTTCAGGCTAGACTTAACACTTACTGCTAGAAGAGGAAAACAACATGATTTAAGGCTTGAGACATCATATATAGTTTTGTCTCAGAATAAATAGATTACTAGAGTTGTTAAGTCAAACTTTTTAATTTTTTCTAAAATTCATAGTAACCCAATCAAGATTAAAGGCTTCAAATTACTATAATAATAAGATACACAATCGAACACATGTTTCTAATTTTTTAATTTATGGATTCTCATTTTATGTCATTTAAGACTTGCATGTATTCTAGAAATGCCGATTTATTTCATGGGACAAATTGAGCAAATAAAATCTCTCCCTATTTCAAATCACATGCTTTTTTCTATTGTCTTCCGAGTTTTTGCCCGTGCCTACATTAAAATATACCCTAATATAATGGCACACGAAATTCCTCTATCATGCAAGCCTCATCGTCCACCGGTTTTCAATATGCATTATCCAAATTAAAGTCATTCTTCTTTTTTGTCTTAAAAGAAAGATCACACGCAATACCTCATACCTGGCCTATATATAGGTGGAGACTGTAGACCCTAAATTGACCTTTCACACCCTATCATCCTTTTATATCAAATCAAAGATTTTTTCCCCAATGATACGAGCGAGCTGATCATAGTGGAGCAATATTCCCAACATTCCCTATTCTGGAGAATTCGCATGTGACTTGATATCATGTAGTGCTATTATTGACTCCACACCCTCTGTTTTGCACACCTATATCTATATGTGACTACAAAATTTAATTAAACATAGACTCAAAATATAATAATATCCTGAAACACACAGGGCAGAGAGAGGGCTCTGATTAAGCCCAACGAATTGAAGAGAACCAAGCTGAGCTTTTCTTGCTGCTTTGTGCTTGGAGATATGGTTCGCAGGGATGATCAGATCCTTCCTAGTTCCATGCTATTTCTGCCAGCCTTTCCATGGAACTGGTTCCTGGCTAGATCTATCGTTGGTTGTGCTCTTCACCTGTCGCCACCCTTAGGAAAACGACGTGCATCACAGTGTAATTGGCCATGGATGCACGCTGGTACCTTAGCTCTCCTAGTTGACGAGATGGACCGGTGTGACATGGGCGTCAATATTCTCCTTGCGAGATATATATATTCTTAGGAGATTCTCCGGAAGAAATGGTGTTGATTAGCAACACTGGCTTGATTAGGAAGGCCATGAGGGACAGATAAGCACAATTTGGTTGAAGCCTAATCCGGAGCACGATTGGTAGGAATCAGGACAAAACCACGTCCAAAAACACCTCACGGGAACAAATGGAATTTTCAGGACGGACGGGGTGTTGCTGCTTTTTGAAGGGGCTGCTGCTCCGTCGCGGCGACCGACCGGCCGGCGAGCGCACGCCACCGATACGTGAAGCCATGCCCGGCGGGGCCGCGACGCCACGGATGCATTTGCCCCCCGCCCATACGGGATTTGTCGCATGGGTGCGTCATCTTTTAGGCCCCCGTGCGCGTTGGCGCGTGTATCTGTATCCCTCCTGTATTTTTCTGCTATATACGGAGCACATATATTTTTAAAAAAATATATATATATTTTTTTATTTTTAAAAATGATTGTGCAAAACCCTGAAATCTTTTTTGAACTTTGGTCAAACGTTCCTGCAATCCTGCTTAGTACCAGCATATGCCCTGAAGATGCTACGGTACTTTTGTCAATGGACTCCCCACCTAGTAGGCATGATTAGTGCGACCTATTTGTACCTTAAACGCCGGATACGAAATTACAACCAAACATCTATTAGTCCTTAAATACAGAGTCAAATACATGTGTTTACCTATCTAAAGCACATGCGCATGCAATTTAGCAACTAAACCCGCTCTAATAAAAATGTATAAGTGGAGTTAAAAAAAATTATATAAACCTACCAACCTACCTGCCTATCGAGTGTCAAATTGTATCTACTAGCTTCTATGATACTAGACCATATGGTGGCCTAGTGGAGAGACGGGATATGAAGTACACTAGCGAGCTAAAAATCGACCCCAACTACGGAGAAAAAGTAATCGCTTTGGGCTAGTGGACTGGATCTGCTTAGCGGCGCGGCGAGTAAACTAGACACTGGCGTCGCGTCTCCCTCCGCGGATGGATCGGTGCCAATGCCACCAGCAGCCGGCGGCAGCGTAATCCGGCGTGGAATGATTACGCGGTGGACTTTTGGCTCCGATCGATCGAAAGAGGCGCCTTAAGCTGCATGATTAAGCAACTCATCTGGCTCAATCATCATGTCATGTGCACACGGGTGGCCTGCGCTGTCCTTTTCTGTTTGGCAGTCCGGCTCCGGCTCCGGCAAAACAGTTGCCACCCAGCCAGCCAAAAGGAGAATGACAACCGCACCGAGCCAGTCCGCAAGAAAACCTCTTCTTCTGGAAATAAGAACGAGGAAAATATCCAAGAAATACATGAGGTTCCCGTTTCAAGATGGGTACGTACTTAAATAAATGGATACGCCAGTAATCATAAACACTATTAGCACTGTTTGCCGGAGTGTGAAATGAAATCGAATGCATGCGTGCATGGCCGCAAGTCGATCGATCGATCGAAATCGATCTGCAGCAGCAGGAAAAGGAAATTATTGAGCGACACTGTTCTGAGCCGCCGTACAAAGTCATGCAACGCCGCAGCGATGAGATTCGGCGCCGGCCCCTAGCAGAAGACTTTCTCGCTCCCTGCACACACGGACCGCTACGTACAGGACACCATTAACTAATCAATGCGCGTCTCGGCCATTGGCTCCGTGACTCCGTCGGCCGAGGATAGGTAGCGTAGCTTCCATGTGCATGCGGAAGCGCCGCGCCGATGAGCATGCTTGGGTGGATGGCGACGACGCCGACGAGAGCGGGGGCTGGGCTGGGCACACACCGATCGATTTCCTTGCGACCCCGGGAACCCCAGCGCGAGATCCTATAAAATGTGGTGCGCCGAATCCGATTTCGAACCACGCATCCGGAAGATTGCTTCGTACTACAGTACGTGACTCCCCAGGCCTGCTCCAACTTGGAAGACGTGGGTACGGTGCTGCAGTGGCGGTGGTGGACTCTGCTTCCCAAGGTCCAACGTACGTAACTAACCGCGTGATTAACAGCAAACTCTCGCTCTAATGACCGTGGTTACCTCGTTTTATACTAGGCCACACCACACATCTTGAAGCAAAATTGTACTAGTACAACATGCATTGCCTATCAGTTTTTTGAGTCTTTGATTCACGTATTTTTCACCAATAATTCTTAACGTGTCCGTCTATCACAATACTAATGCGGATGGAGATGGAGTAGGCATATCCATGCTTGGCTCCTAGTGGTAGTGGGACCGTTTGAAAATAGAAAAAAAAACACTGTAACTCATGAGTTTCCGTGATTCAAATAACTCGTGTACGACTGCTGCTGTATGCATTGCACAGTGCCCCGCAGCTATATATCTTGATGAAATAAAGAAGAATAAACTAAGGCCACTTGCTCGAAGCAACGAGAACGGACTTTCACTTTGAAAAGTGTTTACTAGTTGGTCAGGATGGTAGGTGAGGAAATCGTTTATGCATGCAACAGGGACGTCTACATGATGAGAAGAGATTATGTGGAATGCATGCATATAAACAAAGAGTATTTGGGGCGGTCGGTTTCCCTGGATTTCAGGGGTGTTGCACTGCACGGCACTAGGTGGTGGGAGACAAAATTTTATTAAGCGGACGGGCCTTCAGATCAGATAACATAATGTACGCCACACGTGCACTTGCTTCACGATTTCGGTGGATCTCGTCTTTGTACATACAAGCAAGACAACAAACGATACGTCCGTAGTCCGCTTTAAAGCCAACTCGATCCTTCTATATGTATTATTGACTTCTGGTATGGTCGACTTGAAGTGTTCAGTGCCCTATACAGCTATAGTACTCAATTTGTTTGAGGATGATGCAGAGAGGAAGAAACATTTTGGGGGTAGTGTAGTTGAAGTAACTGCCGGCTAAGACATTGACAAAAATAAAAAGAACAATGAGACAATGAACGTTGTAGTAGCAGCAACACGAACAACTTGGATTTGATTTAAATCGATGGTCAACTGAAGAATTAAGACCCCGCGTGAGTCCTGCGATTTAAATAAATTCCCGTGATGCATTAATGGAATGATCAGAAGTTCAGAACTGACGTACTTGTGTTTTCATATTGCGTGACAGCGCGCGGTAATATATATGTTTGTTTCGAAATATATACTATATATAATAATTAAGGAGAAGATCCATCAGTACTACTACTTGAGAGTAGATCGACCATTATCCTGCGTTGCCTGACTCATCCGTGACTGTATCTATTGACCACAGTATCACTATTCCGTTGCGACGGAGCTAGCTCTTCTTCGTACAGAGAGCATGTAGCAACTGAGGAAAGGAGATCAGTAGTTGACCTACCCACGAGCTTGTGTGCTTAACTACTAGCCGTTGTAGAACAGCCGTTGACCAGTATATATACTTCCAAATATATTTGCACCAATCATAATGAATCAAGCGACCGAGATGTTTCAGGGAATCAAATTAGATACTTTTTTTTTACATTTTTTCCGCGCCTTAACGCGCATTTTAATCAGGGAACTGGTACAGTGTGCATGTACTTAGTGTAAACAACTTGCATGTCGCATGTAATACATGCGTCGTGTGCATGCTAGCTGCATGCACCTGAGGTTGGCTCGCTCGTTCCACACGCCCGGCCGGGGCGTATGGCGTATCGATCAATGGCCCAGTGTCCACGCGGGGCGGGGCTAATCGGAACCCCGCGGTCGAAGCGACGGCACGTGACGTACGAGGGCCATGGCGGCGACCTTCTCGTCGTCCTTGGACGGGGCGTCGTGGGCTCTCGTCGCGCAGCCGGTGCGTGCCCGAGGAAGTCTTGGCGTTCACGGACGGGGCACGCGGGCTACAGCAACCGACCGACCCGAACGCGACACCGCGCACGTCACCATGTTTATGCCGTTGCCTGCCCATCGGCCGGAGTGTCGGGTTCTTGCTCCGGTATAGGGTGTCGCGCGCCGACGACACGAGACGTCAAGTGTACATCTTTTTTCGAGTAAGCTTTCTTAACCGTTGGATTAGACTTTTTTGTGTTTACGGAGTACTACTTGATAGTTGATACTCCTATATTAATTTATTTCCTAAAAAAAAGACAGTGAATGCTGGAGAAGACTCCGTAGTAAACTTAGTAGTAGGAGTAGATAAAAATACATGCGCCAAAAGTCAATGATCCCAGCCCGAGCTGATCCCAGTCTAGTTCTATACTAGGAGGAGTAGAATATAGTATGCCCTAGCCTTTGTTTGCTGCAGGGGCTATATGGGTGCCTGCATGTTTGCCATCGATGTCTGAAAATGAACCCCGCTCAGCCAATTGCTGTCGCCACTTCTGTAGACTGTAGCTAAACAAAAGGCCCACAGGTTGGGTAGGGCAGTAGTAGTATCACAGAACTAGCTTTTGCCTTTACTAGGCATCCAGACCAGGCTGCTAGTGCTGGGTCCTACCAACAACCGCCCACGAATCAGAGGAGAATGTGTGTTCTCAAGACGTGGACTTGTTTGGAAACATTTCTCCGCGGTTTTCTACCTTTTCCACATACATAGGGACGGAACACCAACCTTCGGAGACGACCCGATGGGAGTTGAAGTTCATTCATCCAACCAACATCAGACCAAACCATTTGGGGTTCCTTTCGAAACCGCGATGTGTTTGCGCGTGCGCAAACACGATCTGACCGGCAAACAATGACGTGGGGAAAACACCATATGCTATTTGACAAACGTGAAAGATCGATCAATCGCGATGGATGGATTGAAGCATTATTGCATGATGAATGATCAGGTGCCCACCGGGGTCCTATCTTCAATCTCCTATGAATCTTGCAAGAGATTTGCTTGCTCTGTTTTTTTTCTCGCTCCCTTTTGCACTCACAAAGATAAAGAGATTTCTGGAGAGGAGAGGCGCCTAGATTTCCGCCACACCTGGGCCAAATCCAGCGCACACTTGACGGGCAACTGCACGGCACGGTGGCGCGCACTGACAAGACACCACCGTAATTAACAAGGGCGATATATGGCCATGCATGTCCGCCCGTGCTCGATTCTTCAAACAATGCTCATGATCAGCGACTGACGAACTCCAGACGCGAGCTCCCAGCGGCTCCCAATGGCAATGCCAATGCCAATGCCGACGGACGGACGACCAGCCACAGCCACAGCAGCCCACAGGCAGACACAGGGACACCACACAATACGCCACCCGCCACGCTCCACTACCGTCGCCGGCCTGTCCCCCTCTTGTCTGCCCCTGGGGATCCCAATGCTTCCATGGTTTAGACCACGGATCATTGCCTGCACTAGCTTCACCGGACAAGAACATGTCACCTCCACTGCCCGTCTGGTTCTCTGTGCCGTAGTGCGGCCTGGTAGGGTTCGCTGCTTCGCCAAAGGAGCAAAGCGACGCGGCCATGGATCCGGTACGTGCGTGGTTCTGGCTGTAGTATACACGGGCGACTCCTTCAGGCGGCTCCACAGTGCTGGGGGTTGGGGTGTTGACGGGCCAGCCAGGTTGCATCAGTCCGGTGGCTGCACCAGCACCAGGGCGCACTGCCGCAGCAAAACGGGGAGGATAGGCCACGGCCACCTCTAGTGCGTGATTCGGTGTTTGCGCGTTGCGCCGGCGAGAATCCGGCGGCCATCATCAACGCCTGGGGGGCACGCAGCCGGTGCGTGTCGGCTCTTGCTTTTTTTCTTTCTTTTCCGTCGAGGAACGACGTCGATCGTGGGGAGATTACCGTGGCTGCATGATGAAGTGGTGCATCGATCGGAAAGCCAATTCTTCTAGCATGATATCGAGTTACGAGTTAATACAAAGAAATATATCAATACCAAATAAATATCATAATTTACTATGAATGTATTTCCAAAGTGTATCTGTTTTGTGTATTTTTTGTGGCAATATCTGTTTTTTGTATGACTATTTTTGTCTATAAATTTAGTTAAATTTTAAATTGACTAGTTAAATTTTAAATTGACTAGTTGTAGTTACTTTTTTTTGTTGTTGTGAAAGTAGTAATTTCTAAGAAGAATTTTTTTAGACTAACATTGTACCGAATATTTGTATGTCACCATCGTGAAAAATCTCCATATATTCGGAAAGGGAATTTCTCCGATTATGATGACTGGCTTGATGTGGAAGAACATGGCGGTCCCCTGAGAGAAAAAAGGGAGTATACTGTTCGTGTACGAAATAAAAACTGTGTAAAAAGCTTGTGGGCGTCTGATAGCATTGAGCCACGGTGCGCTAACAATAGTGCTTATCATATAGCGTCCCGAATCCTCCAAGGTATCTGATGCCGGACGGGAGGGCTTAAGGTAGCTGCTGATGCTGATGGTGAGCAAAATTTATGCCCACTCGAAAGTCTGAAACAAACAAACAGGCGTGGCGTAGTACGTACTGTTGTAGCCTGAACTGAAACGACCGCGGTTGCATCAGATGTGTGTGAGTACGCGGATGTCAAAAAGCGGGGTGATGGCATCTAACCCGGTAACCTTGAGAGAATCCGTCATTCAACCGGGTGGCGCGTTTTGGCTTTGTCTTAATCTTCACCATATTTTCTTATAGTAACATTTATAAAAGATGCTTTGTTAAATCTTGAATATTTTTATTTAACCCTTAGGGCATTAAAAAACTTAACTTAAATATCCCGTATTGGACATACATACTCGGTAAACATGATAAATAACATGTTTTATAGAAATACCTTTTAGATGAAATAATATTAAAATATTATAAAACTTTTCATTATGGGACATATGGAGTAAGTCTTCTCTAATTTGAGTTGAGACATGTGCGATTGAGGCACTGATAGGATTTGGCAGTGACTAAACCCATCCTTAGTTAGAGGAATTATTTTCATACTAACACCGTCCATCCAAAAAAAGAATATAGTAAAGTCAAAATATCTTGAATTTAATCAATTTTTAATTTCCGTCCCTTTTTGTTTGTCTCTAGAGACGTGTTTGTGAGGAATCATTTCCATATCCTAACACCGTCCATAAATAAAAAAGAATTTTTAGTTAGCGTCAAAACAACTTAAATTTAATCAATTTTATAGACATATGTCACCATTTGTGCTAAATGGAATAAATGAATATAATTAGACGTTTTTTTCCGCGGTGAATATATTTTAACAATATATCTCAAGGAGGAGGAGGAGGATGTACAAATTTAGTTAAAAAATTAATATCTGATGGATTGATTAAGGAGAAAGTAAAAATTCAATGTTTTCGGGGACGGAGTAGTTTTTTTCACGCCGCTGGATCCTGTCATTTCAGGCACTAATGGAGAATGTTTTGAGATTTTGATGCAAAGAAAAGAGAATTATTTGCACGGTCCCATTTCAGCTCTTTTGCGTGGTTACCTCTGAGCTGGTGACAAGTTGGACTGGGCCGTCCTATCTCACTCGCAATGTGGCCCATTTCTCGTGTTGGGAAATAATTGGGCGAGTGCTCGCGAGACAGTTCCAACACGTCACCGGTGCAGATCATGCTCATGCGTGCGTGCAGTATCATGATTCACATGCGTGACCACATCTGGCTTGTTCCGTTTGATTCGTTTCACTTCAGACATGACCTAACCTTCAGTGCCCCATCTAATCGTCTACCAACAAGAGAGAGAAGCACAGTGCTGTTTTGATGGGAGAAGATTCTGGCGCTCAAGATGTGTCGAGTTTCCCTGTTGGGGAGTCCGAATCTCCAGCTTCAAAGTGCACACAGCACACAAAGTGTCTAGTCATTTGGCAGGTCATGAACTCATGATGACCGTTTGAGAAAATACGACGATGTCGCCACCAGGCACCAGGCAGATACATTGGATGCTATTTACCCTCTGAAATGCATGATGTTTGTGTTGTTGTATCCGTGTGTTGTTGCTAAGAAAAAGACGAGTGATGTGATGAAACAGCCAGCCAGCTCCAGTCAAAGTTTGGTAAGGGAGGATGTTCTGAACCCAAAGAATTAGGCTAGATTGCCCTACCACCAGTGTAATCTATCCTGGTGCTTTGTCGTCTAATGCCAATTAATCTACGAATTATGCTTTGTTTAATAGAGCAACAAATAATTAATCACACCCACGAATCTTCTGGCTAACTACTATTCAGGTACTAATTTATATAGTATTGGCACTAATCAGGGTTTGAACGCTATCTCAGACGCATCTGTGGACTACACTCACTGACTTGACCTGCCAAGTGCGCACGGCACGAGTTAGCACTAATTGCTGAGGCTCAAACAGCTTCGCAGCTCAACAGAGACCTACTACCACCAAGAGCAAGCGCCAAGCAAGAATTTCTTGCGGTTCTGGGTGTTTAGAGCTTGGGCTCCAGGGTTTCGGCGTCCTTTCTATGCACCCAATAATTGTGCCGGTGGAGAAACTGGGTGCAGCTCAGGGCAACGGATCTGCCCATGATGTGAGTCCGTCCGTCCGTCTGTCCATGTGTGATGCCCACGACTCCAGGACGCGATCGAGAAGCACTGATGATGATGAAAGGAGCTCGGGATTTGCAGGGCGATGGCGGCTCAGCGCCCGACTTCGATGAACCAAGCGTACGTGTCCACATGCATGCGGGCGTTTGGCGCGACCAACCGGGATGCAGCTCTGATTGATCTTCTGGCTGGATGGCGTGCAATGCAAAAACTAGCACCGCGAATTGTAAATTGTGCAGGAAATCAAAATCAAATGGGCGTCTCCTTAAAGGACGAGCTGGATTTTTAGGATGTGTTTGCTTTCAGGGTACAGTGTTCTCGACAGGGGGCCAAGCGCGTGTGGACAAACATTCGTGTGGGTGTGGCGCGGACGCCGACCCGTCGCGCCGTTCACGTGCCATGATTGGGCAACATGGTCGCGCCGCCCGATCTGCCCGAGCGGAGCGAGCCCATCCATCGGCTGGTTCCCCGTCACGCTAGCTTTCGCGCGCGGATTTGGTGCCCGATCCTGAGATGGATGGCCTCGCGCTCGCGGCCCTGGTCCCGATCGGCGAAACCGATACGCTGCCTGGCCACCGCATCCCGCATGGGCTCCGTGCGGCGCCCCGGCTGGCGGCCCCCTCCGCGCCTGCGACGCGACGGCGACGCCACGGCGCGTGCGGTGCCAGTGTGCATGCGTGTGCCACCCTGCCGACTACTGTTTGCATTGCATGCATGGCATCGACGGGGAACCTGAACCTGGGATCCATACCACTGTTGCCCGCGAAAGCGAGCGTACGGGCAGCACTGCAGGCAGGCGAGGTGAGCCAGCCAAGCGATCGGCAATCATGTGGCGCTCATAATTAAGAGTCTGGCCATGATGGCCGTGGATTCTGCCGCTGAGCCATCCCATTCTGGATCGCTTCGATCGGTTGCTTGCCCGATCTCTCCATCTTCCTTCTAGTTGGGTGGGGTTTGAGGCGAAAACAAAATTCATAATTATTTTTGGATGTGCCTTTGATTTTTTTTTTTTTTCATTCATTCACCGGGCTTTCGGTTGCAGAAGATAGGGAGAGGGGGATATCATCATCATCTTTTGGCAAAGCAGTAGCGTTAAGGTTTTGGAAAACCTGGAAAAAGTGGGGTTCTCAAAAGCATGGCCTTGTCCTTTTGGAAAAGAGCCATGAATCCGCTTTGTTGAAGTTTTCCATTGCATGCCGCAATTCCTTGAGCTCCTTTCCTTTCCTCGGTGTGTCTTTGGGCTTTGTTGTACAGTAGGAGACTTGACTCTTGAGACGTGGTGGGGTTCAAGTCTGGTGGCACAGTGGAAGGGGTACGAGCTTAGCTCTACCTGGACATTATCAGGATAACAGTGGCCGTCATTTCCAATTGAAAGCACCGTACCACGTTGAGCCCGACTAGGCGGCATCGAATGAAGGGAGGGGAGCCAAGGAGAGAGGGATCTGAGCTGTGAAGAGTGATCATGACGGCGATGGCGATGCTGATGATGGTCTCGGCCAATCCAATTCCAACCCCCCGGCGAGGTGTTGGCGGTGGGTCTCGTTGGAACTTGCGATGCTGCGTCCTGACGTGGACCGGCGCAGCATCTATTCCCTCCCGTCCACGCCTAACACACTGTTCTCGTCTCACTATGGATGGTCTTTCCTATTCATCTTTTTTTTTTTTTTGCGATAATCCTATTCATCTTTTAGAGTGAGTGTGATAATTGGTTTATAACTATAGTCGAGTTAGCATTTTGCTGATATGGATGAGAAAAAGAGAGAAAAGATAGGAATTGCAAGCACAAATCTAGGTCTGGATGCATAGACAACAGTGCGCTTCGGATGTGATGTAGAAAAGCAAAGAATCATCCCACAGAATTCAGATGCGCTTGTTTCAAAAAGAATTCAGATATGCGGCCCTACGCCCTAAAGTGGGCTTCGGATGTGATGGCCACAGGCCAAATTCATAGCCCAGTCTAGCCAGTAGCGGAAGCTCGGTGGAGGCCCAATATTTTTCAAAGCGTGTGTAGAGTAGAAAAAAAAAAAAAATAGATAGAGAAAACAAGCTTGAGGGCTTCACTTCACTGCTTAGCAAAACCCGTATTGTATATGGCATTTTTTTCTATGAAAATTTGCCATTCATTTTTTTATTATGTTTTTATATGCAACGAGAAGTTGGAGAGTGATGTGGCCAAAGAAGAATGATACAAATACTTGTAAGGATGCAAATGAGGTTTTGTTATGGAATGCATGGGTTCATTAGACATATTCATGAAACCAGTTATTGGAACTTTGTACTCTTTTGTCATTATGTAATCAGCCCTTGTAACACATTTTTTTGACCTGCAGGTACTGATGTTCTTAGGTCCACAAGCATTGAGAAAGGTTATAGAAGATGCAGAATTGTATCCAATAAGAGGCCTTTTTTTATTCAAAGATTTCTTTTTCCAGAGATTGGTATACATGGTGATGAGCTTGGTATTCATGCTGCATTGGAAATGTTTGGATGATATTCACAATGTAACATTAGCTCTATTGCATTATTCCATATTCCTTAGTTTGTTGGTGAAGGTGGGTTTTCAAGAAGAGTTACTTTTTTTTATTATAAGAGTAATGCTTTTGCCTACCTCATCACAGGTCCTTTGCAGGACAACAAAGACAAATAGCTAGGCAGATGTATGTGCTTGAAGGACAAATAAGACAAGAAGCAAAATGAATGGCCCTAGCGAGTTCACTAATGAACAAATCATTGTAATCACCATGTTTATTTATTTATTTTTTCATCAAAGTGTATATATCATTTTAGTTGTTTAATATGTGTTATCTTAGATATCACCGTAGCATTAGCACAAGCAATATACTAGTATATATTAAGTTCAAAGGATAAAAACAGTATTGCGTTTTGGTATGGAAATGAAAGGCAGAGAACAATTGTAAATTACAGTGTATAACAGAAAGTAGCTATTTGGAAGATATAGCGATCAGTTCATTCAGATGTATTGTCCCTGTAAGTTCAGTTGTTTTTTTATGTTTAATCAAGAAGCCAGTACATTGATTTACACCCTGAACAACAATGCGAATTGTATAAAATATCAGAAGCCACCTCATGGTACGGTCAAGGGGTCAAACTCAGAAAAATGTGAAGACACATTTAATTGTTGCAGTTTCTCATTACTGATTTCAACTATCAGCAGGAAATGTGCCAATAGTTGTTCTTAATATGCTAAATGGTTAGCTACATGATCAATCAGTTGTGGCAGAACCAAAAATTGAGAAATCATAACTACACTCGGCTATCTTTTTGGAAGAATTGTGTCACATAATACTATCATAACTCATCACATGTACACTTGTTCCGCGCTACAAGAAAGAGCTTCATGATGTAACCAAGGTTTGATCATGTTGAATGAAAACACCTGAATGAGGAAAACCTTTTTGTAAGAATTCCAGCATGAGAAAGAAAGTGCAGTTTGCTGAATGCATGGTCAAACACAGACGATGCAGCCTGCTTTATTCTCACTTGCATGCTTGATCAAAAATAAGAACTGAGATAAACATAAAGGGATTGTTGTATTAGTGAGTCACCTGAACAGCACATCCAGGGTTGAAACTGCTGGTACTTGATAATGTCAATAAACTAATACTGTAGTGTATAACAAGAATTGGCTACATGTATTGATCTATTGTGAGTCTAGTTAGCATCTTCGTTGCTCCAGGCATTTTTGAAAGAAGCGATTTCCCTGCAAAATAGATCGAACTAATAAATAAGCCTGGAAACAAAACAACTGCCTGTATTCCCAATAGTATAGGATTAAAAACCATAGTGTTCACCTTAAAGGCAAAAGTGATATCTGAACTGTCAATCTGAAGCGTTACTCTTCTAAGCTTGTCTTCCTTGGATTGCCCTAGCTTCATGAACCCCTAAAATGCAAACACCAAACACTAAACACTTTGTTTTCATGAATTTTTGTTCCAGTGCACTTAAACTAAAGTAACATATTTGCATACCTGATCACTCAAAACCATACACATGTTAGAAAATTCAAGCATTCCAACTGCTGGAACTTGGGTTGATCTACAAATCTCAATGTATGATTTGTTGAGCTGAAAACAGGACATGTATTTGATGAGTTTAGAATTACACAAGGTGAGGTTATCTGATCAAATGCTTACTTTCAACATGGCATGGAATAAGCATTACCTCGCCTAGAGTAGTGGCCTTTTTCTTGCAATGCTGAAAAGTATTTGCCAATGCACACAGCGCCATCTGCCAACAATTCATATATACGAATGAGAATGGAAGAAATGTAGCAGACAGAATACTAGAATTGATGGAACAAGGGGTCAGAAGGGAAAGAGTAACAAAGCTCTGGAGGCTCTACATAGTGTGACATTTTACCTGTTGGTGCTGGGGAAGACACAGTATGCTATCTACGACTGGTGACTTGAATGCTTTTGACAAAGCTATATCCATATGGTCAAATGTCACCTGTAGATAAAAATATTAGACTCCAGTTCATGATGATTCAGTCACTAAATGAGTCCATAAATCATTTGAAAGAATTTGGATATGACCAGTTAAAAAAATTGTGGGAAGAATGTGTACAGGTTTATTTAGCAGAAGATAAAGAGGTTATTAGCAACACTCAAGCCTAATGGTGCCTGTAATTCAATTAACTTTCAATCAAAATACACAACCAGAGTTATCTAATCCTATTGATTGGTTTATTTAACAGAAGATAAAGAGGTCATTAGCAACACTCAAGCCTAATGGTGCCTGTAATTCAATTTACTTTCAATCAAAATATGCAACCAGATTTATCCAATCCTATTGATCCAACGTTGGCTAATTACAAATTATAAAAAAACTGACACCTCAAATTAGATTGATAAACTTAGGGATTCAGTTTACTTTTTGTACTTTTTGTGTGGTATTCCACCTAGTAACCATTAGCATTCCTCCATTTAAATTTAAACTTGCTAAAACAAGTCAGGTGAGAACCAAAACTTACTATTCCTAATTCTTGATCAGGGGAATCTTGTAGCCTTGCTTCAAGAACCTCCACAGCACTCCTGGAATTCACGAAATAAGGATGTTGTATTGTAATAATGGTTGACTTTGATGAAGCATGCAAATTAAAATCTCAATTCTTGAACCAAACTCAATGGAACCTAACATATATAACAAGATTTGTAACTGTTTGCGTGAGCATCAGAACGATTCACAGTTCCTTCAGTTCCAGAAAAAATGTTGTTTGGTACATTTATCAGCTCTGACATTGTATGCTAATCACAAAGAACATTACTGTTTCACCAGATTCAGGTGTATCATACCTGCAAACGCCTAGAGCTTTTTCTCATGTCACCAGACGCTGCAGCAACTTTCTGATAAAGCATTCAACAAAACATTACAAGGTAAATAAACACAGATGAACTAAAAGAGTACAATATTCTGGTTTTTGTAAATGAAACTATTGAGTCCTTGCAGGATGAGTTCACTTACTCTAGCACAAAACTCCAGAGCTAATGGTTCAAAAACATCATACTCGAGATCCTGTACAAGTGTCATAGCAAGAAATTATGAACAAGAAGATGAATACGTGGTAACTGGAGATAAATGCATAGAAACCTGAATTGACAACACAATGCAATAGACCAATAGCTACCTTTAGCCTATGCTTAACTATGTCAGATATTTGATCCTTGGAATATGCTCGAAAAGTCACAACAAGAGGCTTGCCTGTCAATTAGTAAAGTCAAAGGCATGTCAAGTTATTTGATCAGGAAATTTAGAATTAACACTTGGAAGAGTGCTTACAGTTTAAGGATTCAAGCTTTGGAAGAAACCGATCTGCTAAGTCTATGGCATTTGCAATTCCTGAAAAACAGTGCTGTCAGTCAACAAATGGTAGATTGACTCATTGACCAATAGAGTCATTGACATAAATAGCTAAGTGTAGGTGTAACTATTCTTCAAAGCTTCACCTATTAGTATGCATCTAGAGAATGGACAAGTCGTAAGCATGAAAAGATCATGTAGCACAGCACGGTCTCTTGTTATTAAGTAGTCCATCTCATCCACAATGACCAGCCTACAGCAGCACCACACAAGTCAGATGACATGATCAAAACAGCAAGGAAATCACAATAATCATAGTGGATACAAGCAGTTATTACATCATTCTTCTTGGAGCTGAATCCTTGTTGGAAAACATGCTCTGAAGTTGCTGAAGTGGCGACAATTTGCTGCTACCCTTCTTTCGGTTGTGAAATTTTCCTAGTATCTGCATTATAAAATCAATCAGTAATTCAGTACATACGAATTTTGTAGCTGGATAGCCATCAATAGCATATAACCGAGTAGCAGTTATTACCTTGCCAAAAATATCAGAGGTGTTTGCTAGGTTTGTACAATTGATTGCTAAGGAATCAGGTGTCTCCATTCCCATCTGCATTCACACATAATTAACAACAGATCCACATTAAAACACTCCAAAAGCAGAACTGCAGTGGAACATGAGGAATTATTGTAGCATACCTCATCTGCCCAACACACCAAGCTATCCTTTATCTTGTTAATAGACAATGTCTTCCCTGTGCCAGGGCACCCGCAGACATAGAGGCTACCAGCCTTCTCCTGCTCGACACACGCCTTGCAGAACTCAAGGACGCGCCTGAGCTCGTTGTCCCGGCAAACCAATTCAGATGACGGCACTGTTGCCACGTGCAGCGCCTCCTTGACAGCCCTCATCTGCGCGGCATCTGCGTGGCACGGCCAATTCTCATCAGGCCCCAACCTAGTCAACAAGGCAAACAAATCGGCCGGCTAAAAATGGAAATTGAAGGACTTACCTCGGGGATTCCACTTGGGCTTCTCGGCTGCGACAAGATCGCCGTAGAGACGCTTCCTGGAGGACTTAGGCGACGCGGAGAGCAGCTTCGGCATGCATACCTGTGAGATCGAGCAGTTGGTGTGCATTGCAAGGGGAAACAGACGAAACTAAGCAACAGCCGACCAGATCTGCAACGGAGTCCAGTAAGCAGTGGATCTTACGGTTCCGGTGCCGGCGTACGGGAATCGGTGAGGGGAGGTGTGCCGCGGCGCTTCGGGCGACTCGCCGGCGCGGCCTGGCGTCAGCCCGGCGCTTGACGCTGCGCGGCGTGCTCGCCGCTGCAGAAGATGGGGTGCCCACGGGGACGCGTTCGCCGTCGCGCTGCGAAGGGTCGGCATTGCGGCTCGCGGGGAGGGAGATTGGCGGTTAGTTCGGGGATGGGGAGAATTTGGGGGAGGAATGTTGGATGTGGATGGCGGGGAGAGGGAGACGGGTGGGGAAGAAAAGGGCGGGGGCGGGAGAGGCGCAAGCGCGATCGCGCGCAGACCGCGCGAAAGGGTTTTCGGCTTCGCGCGGGAACGCGGGAACACGAACGTGCTCTGGCTGTCTGCCCTCTGGGACCGGGTTAGGTGGCTCTCAAAAATTGTATGCGCACGCGCGTGCATGTCATGTGGCATGAGCCGGTGTGAATGTGTGAATCTGTGATGTACTGGTACCAGATGTCACCGTACAACTGTATGCGTAGATCACAAACCTGAAAAGATAAAACCCCAACTTCAAAAAATGGCCTAAAAAACTTGGGTTTGAAACGTTTCAAAAAAACTACTAGGTATAAAAAGAAATACACAACAAAAATATACATGTTGTTGACTTTGTCACCTCACATGCATTGGTTATTGTTCCTAAGAAACATATACATTGTCTTTCTCCCTAGATGCTAAGCCATTGATGATAGACTATACCCAACACGCCATGTGGCATCTTAGCTCATAGCCGTTATCATCAAAACAGAATATTGATTGTTTGTTTTACGCTCTCAGATATAAAAGAATACCAACTTAGAAATATATGTGTCACATTTCTCCCTACATGCTAAGCCATTGATGGTAGACTATACACGACATGCCATGTGGTCGACCATCCCCGACACCTTAGCTCATAGCCGTTATCTTCAAAACGGAATATTGATTGCGTGTTTCACATCTAGTACTCTTAGATACAAAAATAGCGATCGAGGACCAATTCCAATAAACATTCAAGACAACGATAATGGCGATCAAATCATAGCTAACCATCCCACCAAGCCACCACCATAACTCACACCCAAAATCTTCAAAATCGAATCTCTGTTTATGTTGTATTTCCCATTGTTCCCATGTGTGACAACATTGTTCGAAGATCTATTTTTGACATACCTCCATTTTGCTCAGTCGAGGGAGGGAGAGAGAGGAGAGAGAGAGAGAGAGAGAGAGAGAGAGACAACGGGCGAGGAAAAATGGCATCGGCTGTGGAAGCGGCACCACAGGATACCTTACCAAGAGGGCCATGGGCTTTATATCGACCCACGACCTAACAATCGAGGCGTGGAAGCAAATTAAAGCTATAACGACTTCGATTGCAATCGGGATAGAACTTATTAGCCGAATCTTGTTGTAGAACGTCCACGGTTCGAGTCGTACTCGGGACGACTCTCTTTCTATCCGACTAGGACTACAAACAACCCCCTCGGCACCTTCCGCCAGTATAAAATGTGACCGAGGCACTTTCGGACAACATACACTAATAAATCCAACAATCGGGCTCATGTCGACCGGATGTAAGGTCTTTACTTGATCAAAGATCGAGGGCCCGAACCAAGATAAATCGCGTTTTGTCACCGCGGCACAACCACCGAAGTTCTAGGGCTCTCCGAATCACGTACGGCTATCCCGGGTAATCTCGTGGCAAGCTATCAATCGTAAAAACACCAACACCGACATCAATAAAAAGTATTGGTCGTTCATGCACATGCATTTGTTAATACCTTTGTTTTTTCAATCGTAGATAGATCGATAAGAAGTCATGCGTGTGCTTTTTTTCATCATCGAGGCGCTTCGCCGAGGGGCGCACCCCTCATCCTCACTAGAGAATAGGTAGCTCACACCACCACCATTCCCGTTCGAGAGATGGTGGTTTGGGGAGGTTGATGTAAACAAGGCTCGATCTTTCGACGGGTATGATAGCATCGATCGGTGGAGACTCACCGTTCATAATCTAGGCTTCGAACCAAGACCGATTTGATTCCCACAACCATTATACCACTACTTCATTGGTTATCAACCAAGCGCAGACGCAATTTACCTCGTTGAGAAGGCTTTTCCTACAAACGAATCGAGAAAACAAGCAAGAAACGGATAAATGCGGTTTGAAATTGCAAATATATATGAAGCAAGGATAAATATAGAGGTTCAAGATCTCAATTCCAAAGGACTAATCGACATAATGGAGGAGATCAAGAACAGAGGCCCTGGTTGGATTACAAAAGATTTTGTCGCTACCGTTGCAGCAAAAATGTATGTTTCCACGAGGAAGTCAAAAACTAAACAAAACAATCCTAACGAGAACACTAATTATAAGGTCTTGGGCATCACCCCTGTTCGACGCAACCCTAATGGGCTCTATGACGATACACGGTCCAACGAACCGAAAGACGGTGTCGCTGCACCAGACAGATTTGGGACACTAACTTGTCTCGACGATTCATGTTGACTTAGGATGAATTTTGGCGTGAAACCAATGTCATTGGTTATCTTATCAAATTATATTTCCAAGCATGTCTGGGTCGTCGAAAACGGAGTCCGTATGCACCTTGTCTAGAACCTTGTGCGTTGATTTTATTCGGGACTACTCTTGCATTCCAAACTGGGCTCGAACTTGAGTTGCTTTGGGCCTCCACCCTGAGGACTCGAACCGGATAGCCCTGGGCCTCCTTTTTGACTTGGAAACCCTTGTTGGACTCCTTCTCCACTCCATGCACCGCTTATGGACATATGCATGGGTGCCATGTCCTAATCAGAGATTCTGAGTCGAAGGCCCATGGGGGATGTGGGTCATTGTGTGGCGGAGTCCAGGGCGGCGGTTCACAGCAGCAGTGGCATTAGCGCGACGTAGTGGAGCGGTAGCAGCCGGAGGTGGCCGGCGAACTGCTCTCTACTGCCGAGCGACACACGTTAGTCGTAAGGCTAGTCGCCGTCGACATCCATGCCACGATCGTCGATGGAGAAGCTCGGCATGGAGATGGGTTGCGCACCATCCTCACCGGCAACGCCGCGGCGAGGGAGGGGCTACATCGTACCTAATCGTGACGCGGACGACTCGGACAGACAGTGACAACCATGGCCAGCTGGATGGACCAGCGACCTCTGGCACCACCGGCTGCCCCGACTTGTAGTTCGGAGATGGGCACGGTTCGTCATCATGCACCGGGCACCACGACGGAGCCGGTGCTGCTGCTGCCGGGGTAATCGAGGCGGCTGGGGCCGCCAAGCCACCGAAGCAAGAGCAGTAGCCGGAGTTGGTGTGGGTGGCACCACGGATGACACCACCGAGCGTTGGACGGTGGTGCAGGGACCACTACGTCGCAAAACGATGCCCTCCATATCGACTGCCATGAAGACAACACTCATCATCAAGTTGAGGCCTCGACGTTTGTCGAGTCTTTGACCGAGGACCTCATGGAGGTCTTTGAGGATATCCCTCTGGATCCAGTGATGGGCAAAGTTGATGCCCACTATGATGGCAAAGTGATATGCCATCGTTACCAGCTGCGGAAGGAGGGAAGTAGAGGGAACAAAGCTATGATTCACCATGTGTACCTCTTAAGATCGATGATCTAACAAATTAAGGTATTCTTTGGGGGAGAATGAAGTGGAGAACGAAGGTGCTGATAACATGTTGTGAGTAATTGTGAGAAAGTGAAATGGACACAAAAGTCAGGTGCACGAATGAAATGGAGACAAAAGTAAGGCGAATGAACTTGTTGTCTATTTAAACCACGATGCACGTCGAGGAAGTGGCGGTGGGTCTCCACACGGGTGCAGTCTTCACAGGGAAGACTTCCCACCTACGAGAGAACAGCCGGTTCTTGTCTCTGTTGAGATTACCCGTCCCATGATATTTGTAACAGGCAACACGAGTCGCTGTGAGTATGCCACAGCGTGTCGGTTCACCTGGGGTGCTCACAGTCACAGGCTGGGCCGCGTACGGGTCCCCTGGCGAGCCGGCCCGCGTGGCGCCCATGTGGCCGACGGGCCGTTGAACCCTCCGCGTCCCGCACATCAGTCCAGTCCACTTGGGTCGTGTGGGCACTGGGCAGTGGGGGCATCCTCCTCGCTGGTGTGATCCGGTCTCGCGATCAGCCGACCCCCGCGTCCCCGGCGCACGTGAAGCCGCGTCCTGTGGGGAATGGAAGGGAGGACGGGGCAGGGCAGCGACGTAGGAGTATAACTAAACCCAGCTGCCGTCGTCGGCCCGGCCACGCGCTGCCATGCCGCCTAACTCGCACATGAACCGGCTTGGCGAACGGATAAACCCGTCCGCTGCGTCCGGCCACAGCGTTGCCGCCGTCGCAGCGGCGAGCACCATATGCCGAGTTCCTTTTCGCTCGAGACTGGGCACAGAGTTCAGCTTCGTCGGGGATTGAACCGGTCCGATCCGCTTCTTCTCCTTTTGCAGCGACGACGACGTACGTGCCGGCGTTTGCGTGGAGGCCTCGTTTCTTCCAGAAACAAATCCAGGCGAGGGTTGTTCGGATACGGTCGACGGTTTACCGGTCTCGCGCACGCGATCTGGCGAGGTCGCGAGGATGACGGAGAGTGGACCGGATATTCAGCTGGTCAGCGGCTTCCCTAGCGTACCGGCAAGCTCTTATCCGAAACTTCGGATAATGAGATGAGATGGCCGATGTGGGGGCGTCGTGATGGCCATAATCTTGGCTTCGTAGCCATCAACGTGGACCCGTCCGCACACACGTCTCCGGGACGTCACGCACGCATCATATCGGCGCGCGCCCACTGATGCACGAATCATACATGGCCCTTGCCGAAATGCTCGCGACGTGATTGCCGGATCGATGCCGCACCACCGACAGTGCCGGAATTTTCGTCCCTGGTGACGATGTTAGGCTGATGCACGTGCTTGACCGCGCTAATTCGGCAGGAGCGGTGCGGCGTCCGGCGCGTCTCTGTCTCTACACTGGGCCTGATGATGGTGTGCTAAGCGCTGGTAACCTCGCACGATATTGATAATGGATTGGCAGTAGGGATTAGGGAACCGAGAGAGGGATCCGATGCTAGGCTCCCAGCAAACTGTGTCACATCACATACGCGTCCGTCCACAGCGTCACACGACTAGTGGTTACCCTCGATTCCGTGACTTGGATGCCTTGTGTTCTCGGATGAATCGATTCCGAGAGAGTCAGAAGCAAACATCCTTCTGAATTCTGGCTGTTTTCGCTAATCTGAAACAGGGATATATACGAGCGATCGGGAGGTACGCAAAGGTAAACATTCCAGATCGATCGTCCTCGTCGTTCAGCGTTCCGCTGCCGTGCTGATCAACTGTCCGATCGGCTCGTCGGCGCATGTATGTATACATATCCTGTGGCGTCTACGGGGCGCCTTAATCGATCAAACAGGTGATCTGCCGACCTGCCCTGCATCCGCTTACATCACCTCGCCTGCCGCCCTAACGACGTCATTTTCACCTAACTGTTTCCTGCCGCGCTGCCTCTTCGTGGATATGCACGAGGACCGACATTGTAGGAGCACATAATCATCTCTTATTCTTCTATTAAAAAAAATCTGGATATGCAAGCATGCCAGTTGCTGGTCAGATTAACAAATCAATTCATGCACCTCACAGTCATCGCAACGACCCCGTGCTTTTCCCAGCGTTTTGTCTGAAGCAGCAAGCAGGTAGCACAAGTCTAATCTCCGGAAAATTACTGGGTCAAACAGGAGAGCTGACCTGACGACGAACGAAGCGAATTACGTTCACAACTGACTGACTGATCAAGAGATAAGCACCGTGAATGAATGCCTGCGTAACTGCAGCTTTCCTCCTGAAAATCGACAGCCTTCCACGCTGCTTCCGCAGATCACAACGGGGTCGGGAGCAGTCTCACCTGCCGCGGCCGGCCGCCGTCAAAGTTCGGCAGCGCAGAGTCGCAGACGTTCTCGCCGGGGTGCGATGGATGGATGCCCGGTATTGGAGCTTTCTCCGGTCCAAGATTTCGAGCAGACCCCTGTTGGGTAGAGAAGATTTCCTGGCGACCGCTGACTTGGTGATAAGTGAGAACATTCCGATCGAGTCAGGTGGGGAGCAGAGCCGAATGGAACAGTGCAGTTCGACCCAGCAGCTGCAAGTGTGGCCAAATGCCCGAGTGGTTTACCGGCTTGGTCCATGCCGTATCTGAGCAAATATTGCACACCGACCCCTCTGAATTTCGGCTGTGCTGCTGCTCGTGATAGTGATCGAGAGTATTAGCACATTTCCATCTTCATTCCCGTAGTTATTATTACAACCATCAATATTTGCGGATAACAGCTAGTTAGTACTTTTTTGAGCATTTTATTTTCATGCTCATCAAGCAACTTCAAACATTTGTTTGGACTTTAGAAGATTGGCAGTTTTCTTATAAAAAGTATAGGCAACTTCTATTGCCAGTCCTAGGTTTCTAACATGTGTCCACTCCGCTTGGGTTTTAGTTTTGCCTTGGCTTGCACTTATCTGACCGAGTTTACAGAAAATATATGAACATAGAAAATCTCCCATATATTAAGATATTTGACGCTAATTAAGATATGGGTTTTCATGGTAGCATTAATAATATATTTGTTTTTTAAGATCACGAAAAAAAACTAAAATGAATAATAGCGTGTTTTTCATTAAACAAATAGAGGTTGATACAAACAACAGTAACATCCAGGTTACCAACAACGCACACCAGCCCCCACTCTAAACAAGTTCAGGGATTACATTGGTAGAATGTTAGTGCATTTGTTTTAAAATAAATAAATTTGATCAGATCTTTACTCAGTAGGTAGAACAAAACTAAAATGAATACCGTTTGGAAGAAAAAAACCACTTAAGCAACGTCAAACACTTGTAATTTTTTTTTTTTTAGAAGGTTGACAAAAACGTCTAGTAGTGCTAAAGAACCAAGAAAGAAACGCAAAGTCAACCAGCACCTGCCTCTTTATGAAAGTTACCCCTAAAAAGGTGAAAGTTACATCGGTGCAGCTAATTCTAATCCCGACAGCCAAATCAAATTTACGCCTTCACGGCATTGCCGACCAAAGTTACATGTGCTGTACACTAAGAAACCGATACTGCTTTTCCTTTCAAATATAGATAGAGAAATTGCCTACATTTGAAGATGAGTAAAGGAAGTTTATACTCGAATGTCGGTACCGTTCGAGGATTAAAAAATAAACCTAGCAAAAAAGAAAATCCTGGAGTGTTCGTCGGAGAACCTTGTGCTTCCGTGCCGACCTAGGGTCCTAGCATGGACGCCGGATGGAGACTGCCGCGTTCTTCCGTGAAATACAGCGGCGTGCGCGGGCCGAACACGAGAAAACATCGCGACCCGGACGCCAGAGAGAAGCGCATCATCCATCGGCTATTCCTGCGGATAAGCTCGAAAGAACCCTTTCTTCCATGGTCCTTTCCGCCCTAATTTATTGCCTCCCAGCATACCCACCCCAGCCCACGCTGGCATGCGCGCCCACCCCGCGGTTTCCCGGACTCCGCCGTTTCAAACTCGCGCCGCGGCCCGGGTCCACACGCCAGGCCACGCTCCTCCAACTCCAGCACGCAGCAGCTGAGCAGAGCACTCACTATAAAGCATGTCTTCCTCTCCTCGTTCTCGAGGCCAAGCTCACAACAAGAACCTGATAATCCATCAACTTCAGACCCGTAGAAGGAATTTGAAAATCAAACGTACACCTCCGAGAGACCGAGAGTTCAACTGGAGCTGGAACAATGGCAACGCCTAAGCTATCCCCGGTGTCGCCGGTGCGGCGGGACGACAAGCCGTGCGCGCCATCCTCCCTCCCTCGTCGACCGTTCTGAGGGTGCAGGACGCGTCCGCGGCCGAGGCGTACGAGCAGTACCTGCGCCTGCCGGAGCTGTCGAGCCTGTGGGAGGCCGGGTCCTTCCCGGAGTGGGCGGGCGAGGGCCTGGTCAAGCCAGCGCTGCAGGCGCTCGAGGTCACCTTCCGCTTCGCGTCGCTCGCGCTGTCCGACCCGCGCGGGTACGCCAGCCGACGCCAGCTCGCGCGCCGCCTCGAGTCCCTCGCGGCGCGGGAGGTGGAGCTGGTGTCCGCGCTCTGCGAGGGCGACAACCGCACCGCGCCGCTCGCCGAGCTGAGCGCCTCCGGGGGCGTGCTCCCGCGGGAGCGCAGCGCGCGTCCGAGGTGTGGACGCTGCCGGGGAGCGCCGCCGCGGTCGTCTGCCAGGCCAGCGAGGCCAGCCTGCTGCCGCGCCTCGCCGCGTGGGACAAGTCCGAGACGCTCGCGGCCAGGATCATGTACGCCATCGAGAGCCAGATGCAGGGCTGCGCCTTCACGCTCGGACTCGGCGAGCCCAACCTTGCCGGCAAGCCCGTGCTCCAGTACGACCGCGTCGTGCGCCCGCACGAGCTGCACGCGCTCAAGCCCGCCGGCGCCGGAGCCCAGGTCTGGCTACCGCAACCGGGAGCTCGAGACGCTCTTCACCATGTACCAGATACTCGAGTCATGGCTGCGCGCCGCGTCGCAGCTGCTCACCCGCCTCAACGGACGGATCGAAGCCAAGAACTGGGAGGCGGCGGCCAGCGACTGCTGGATCCTGGAACGCGTGTGGAAGCTGCTCGCCGACGTCGAGGACCTCCACCTGCTCATGGACCCGGACGATTTCCTGCGGCTCAAGAGCCAGCTCGCTGTACGGGCGGCTCCAGGGTCTGACGCGTCCTTCTGTTTCCGGTCCAGGGCGCTCCTGCACGTCGCTAACACCACTAGGGACCTCAAGAAGCGTGTGCCCTGGGTGCTCGGCGTCGAGGCGGACCCCAACGGCGGCCCACGGGTGCAGGAGGCGGCCATGAAGCTGTACCACAGCCGTAGGCGTGGCGAGGGCGAGGAGGCAGGCAAGGTGGAGCTGCTCCAGGCTTTCCAAGCAGTAGAAGTGGCCGTGAGAGGTTTCTTCTTCGCGTACCGGCAGATCGTGGCGGCGGTGATGGGCACGGCGGAGGCATCGGGCAACAGGGCGCTGTTCTTGCCGGCGGAGGGGATGGATCCGCTCGCTCAGATGTTCCTCGAGCCGCCATACTACCCCAGCCTGGACGCCGCTAAGACGTTCTTGGCGGATTACTGGGTTCATCAGATGGCGGGGGCCTCTGCTCCGTCAAGACAAAGCTAGCTGAAACAGAGAGGTGGCGCGGCTGGATAGCGACCCAATCGCGCAGTTTTGCATCGAAATTTCATTGTGGCCTTGTGGTGATAAGTGATTCATTTCTATAGCGACCATGTACTAGTTTAGCACTAGATTCTCTTACTATGATTGTGCACTGCGTTGTGTTGTGTTCTACATATAGAGATTGATTCAGTTAGATGTCATTTGTAACTCTAGGCAAGTATTTCAATTGGTCACCGTGTATATATGGAACTTTTGTAAATACCAAAATATTACGTGCAGATGGTTTCTGTTGACACTAAAAAAAAAGGCTTGGTCCAAAACGTAGTAAAAATCTAGACGATGACCAGAGATCATAATTTGGAGGTCCAAGGCGCGGTAAATTTTTGGAAGACAACGGACAGAGATCAAAAAGGGCGCCTGGACTTCAGGACGCAGGGCACCATCATGTCCGGCCGTTTGCAGCACGTCCGGTCCAGTGTCCGCTCATTTTGCCACGCTGCAGACCTCTCTAGAGGTGACCGGACGCCGAACATCCGGCGCCCCGGCCCGAAGGCCCGCGGTCGACCACGACATTTTGGGTGCGATTTCAGGGCTCAGAATCGACGGACGCTAGCACCGGCGCGTCCGATCCAAAGCATCCGGTCGGCACGCGACGGGCCGCGTCCGTACACGATCCGAACCGATTGTTTCTTAAATCATGTTTTGGTCGGTTTTATGGATTGATAAGACCACCCACCTTTATATAATAAAGAGGTTCATGGCTGATTCTCATCTACATCCAATCGTCATATCAAACCCTAAACTCTCTTTTACCTCTTCCAAACCCTAACTCTGTTGTCCGACATTTTTCTCGACGAATTTTGCAGGCGTTCTAGGTGGCCTTGCCGACCCTAGGGCAACTCTCGCGTGTGTTTTCCCGACGGATCCTTCCGGAGTGCGTTCCGAGGTAAGTTTCTGCCGAGATCGAGCTCTACATCGACCTAACCGTTCTCTAGATCGGTTGCGTCGGTCAAGTTGCGATCCTTGCCGCTTGTACCGGTTGTTTGCAACCTTGTGGGCGTCCAGAGCCCTCCTGGTGTGTTGGTGCCCTAATCCACATCAACAGTTTCATTTTCATATACTGGACCGACTGAATGTTGTTGATCTATCCAATGTATAGAGTGGAGTAAATTACATTGATCTATCTAATATGGTCTAAGATCGATCTAAGAAAAAGGAAAAGAACAAAGAAACCATTTGTAAGAAATAAATCGTGCGAAGCAATTCCATGGATCCCCCAGACACAAACGTGTAATGGTATGAAGAAATTGATATACATGATATCCAGCCATTACTCCCTCCGTCCCTAAATGTGCCATTACTCCCTCCGTCCCTAAATATTTGTCTTTCTCCCGAGAAACTACTGCTTGCAATTGTATATTAAAAATTTAAAATATATAAATATTTATGCTAAGTAACTAGTATTATCGAAATTATCTTTTTTTGTCTAGTTTTTTAATAAATTTATTTAGAGATATAAATATTGCATGTATTTTATACAAATCGAAGTCAAACTTATGTCACTTAAAACCGACGATGATGACCAATTAGGGACAGAGGGAGTACGTAGTTAGGGCGCCTCCAACGAGCTATCAAAATAGCTTGCCGACAGAAGAAGGTGTCCTATGTGGAGAGGCAAGACCATGAAAAATGAACTCGCTAGCGAGTCTTAATCGATAGTCTCGCGACGCCTTTTCGAAAGTGAGCTTTGCGTCCGATTATATGCGGTGTTCTTAACAACACTGCAGTAACATGGATAACTTAACATGGATAACTTAACAGGGTTTTTCAGATTATGTTTACTTGGTGAGAGGTATAAAGAGAACTAGAGTAAACCTCCACGCCAAGCATGTGGTTGATGATGATCAGTGCGAACGCTGCTCGCAACATGCGGAGGACAGGAGGCATATTTTTTTTGGCTGCTCACAAAGCTCGTGGGTCTGGGAGCTACTGACATGCAGGAAGTCATGAGGCTATCTGATGATGAAGTTTGGAACGTGCGCGACACCTGCAGGCCTCGATTCCTCCCTATGGCCTTTTGTTCTTCTTACAATCCTGTGGCGGATATGGGATGGGCGCAACGACCACGTCTTCCACAATGAGACCTTCTCCTGCCGAGCGATCTTGACAAAATTCGTTGATGATCTTGTAATTTGGCGCAAGAGGCTGCCTCAACAACTTGTAAACAGCCTTCTAGGATGGTGTGATTACGTCCGACCTTGTATTCCTTCTCGAAGTTTGTAATACTCTTCCTCGTGACTGGCGTTTTTTGCTCGGGATCGGGTGTTTGAAATGAAAAAGGTGGGGAACCTCTCCCCATGTTTAAGTTCAAAAAAAAAAAAAAAAAAAATCATCAGGCCTTGCTGATCGAGGCTGCAACACCAGCATTGCCTCTATAACCTTAGCTTCTCATATAATCCTAAGAAAAAGAAATGATAGTTCTTAAAATTAAAATTCAATCTAGTATTTTCTTAATTTGATTTAGCAACCCTTGTCTAGTTTTTTTTAGTACAGCTACCCTTGTCTAGTTCAGCACCTTTTTATTATCCTTTTTGGCTCCGCCACTTTGCTTCCAGGGAGCTAATTAGTTATTAGTAAATGAGGTTAAAACTATTAGATTTGGCTGTTGTGTTTTCCGAATAAATTAGTATAGAGCCTAAGGTGCACATGACTAAACAATGGTTTCTGTTGATTGATTGAAGAGGCGAATGATGGGGCCTTATTATTTCTCATGGGCCGTAGCATATCCATCAGAAGGCCCGCCCATAAGCCTTCATCGATCGTGATCATCCATATCATTTCCTTTCACACTCACTTCACCGCAGCCAGCATATCGCTTCGTTTCTTCAAACCCCAACCCTCATGTTGTCGCCACCACCGCCGCCGGCGGTCACGGAGGAGGAGGAGGAGGAGGCAACCGACGTCGAGGAGGATGAAGACAATCAGTGGGAGGAATCATCGGAAGATGATTCAAAGAATGCTAGAAAATAGAAGAGATTTTCTAAATACGGTTGAAAGTATATTTCCAAAGACCATGGGGTAGAGGGAAGTGCGCCACTTCCCCGCTCTCACACCTCACATCTCTCCTCCACCAATCTCTAAGACGTCAGAAGGTGTCCTATGTGGAGGAGCAAGACCATGAAAAATGAACTCCGCTTAGCGAAGTCTTCATCGATAGTCTCGCACGCCTTTCGAGTAAGCTTTGCGCCCCGATTACATGCGGTGTTCTTAACAACACCGCAAAGAATATGGATAACTTATCAGGGGTTTTCAGATTATGTTTACTTGGTGAGAGGTATAGAGAGAAGAGATTTTCTAAAGTCGGCTGAGAGGATATTTCCAAAGACTTATGACTTAGACGTTCCACAACATGGGGTAGAGGGAAGTGCGGCACTTCCCCGCTCTCACGCCTCACATCTCTCCTCCACCAATCTCTCTACTACTTAGGTAGGGCCTAAACCCATTGGAGTGAAGAAGAGGAGTAGAGGGAAGAGCTCTACTAAGAAGAGGGATAGCTCTTGCCTTGAAAAGGTGTGTGTTACGATGGGTGGAGAGCCCTCTCTACTTATAGCATTCTAGCCATGGGAGCCACCCTTGGCTAAGCCATTTGGTACTAAACTCTAGCCACCCGCATCGTCTTCTGGACAAGCAACAACCGCCACAGGACTTTTCAGGTCGTCATGGGCCGCCTAGACGAAGATGGGTTGATTTGGCATCCGCGACTGGAGTGTGCGCTGGTTGGCACGGGCACGCCAAGATCAAGGCCGTTTGGGATGAAACTTTGCAGGTGCGTCGGGCTCGGAGTAAGATTCGTTTTGACGGGTGTTTCACCTCAATCGGAGTTCGTATGAAAAAATTATGCCTAAAATATTGAACCCATGTCTTGTGACCCGATATGATTTTATGTTGGATTTGGGCCTCGCCCTCTTGGGCTTGTATTGAGTGTTTGTCCCACTAACCACATTCTCGCACCGGCCCACCTGGTAAGTGATGTGACCGTCTTGTGCAAGGTTAGACCGGGCCAAAACCAAGGTTGGCGCGGGCGCGCTGGCTAACGCGCGCGCCAAGCCTGGCTCGGCTCGGTCCAGGCGGCTTCGGTCGGTGCACCGTGGGTCTAGCTAGAAGTTGTGCGGTGCGGGTAACTTGCCCTGATTTGTCACGTGTTGGGCCAATTGCCATTAGGATGAATGTTATCTTGGAATGCTCTTTCCCGCATGGCGCCTTTTCCTCCCCTTGTCCTACTCGTTCCTTATCCTGGAATTCCTGCAAATCGTCTCAAAATACCAAAACTCATGGAATATGTTATCTTTAAGCCCTACCACTAAGTTTAGTGGTCAAGAATGAATATTTTAAGCAGGTTTTGATGGTGTTTTATATGTAGTTAACGACCATCAACAGCCGCCCCGCCCCCCCCAAGGCGCTCGGCAAATGTACCGGTATTCGGAGGCCACTTCGATCCACCCACCACCATAGACGCGGATTCGAAGAAGCTGCTGGGAGACCTCGCCAAGCAGTTCAACACGATCACCAATCGCCTCGACACGCTTGCCGATCAAGTTTCCATACTCTCCGGTACCGATTCGGTAGATGAATGCAAGCGCAAGATCCTCCTCAGCCTAGAGACGGACATGAAGTCGGCTATGTAGACGTCCGCGCGCACCTTCCTCAAGGCCTAAAAGGAGAACTTCTGTTGATGTTTGTTAAGTGCTATAAGAATAAATAGATTCTGCAAGCGTCACAGAACATCATTGTAGCTTTTTCGTAGGAGAGTATTCTAGAATATCGTATCCACAGAGAAGTTTTGGCTAAACATTCTAATAACTCATAACCATGTATCTACTAACTTAGCAAACCAACTAGACTAAAAACGGGTAAGTGATAAATGATAAATATAAATAATACTATCAATGATAAAGCATAATAGAAATCTAATAACATGACTAAAAGAACTATAAGATAAATGAATAGCTTAGCTAGTCAAGAGGACAACGAGAGAGACAAAGGTTCATAACTACTTCTCTATTACTTTGGGTTACTTCTCTGTTACACCCAGGCGATGGGGCCGAGGAGGGACGCCCTAGGGGCCCACGGCGGGTGGGGCGCCCCTAGCACAGGCGCCGCGCCCTCCCTCCCGCCGCCGCCTCCTTCGTAATTTCTTCAAGAATTAAAGTAAGAGTTCAGTTAGGATAAGATTAGGATTTTTGGTGTGCAGGAGATATTTCCAAGATATAAGGAAGTCTCCTGTTAGAAAAAGAGTAAGGATTTGCTTGTAAAAGGTATTCCAATCTATAAGTAAAACTTTAAAGATTATATGAGATACAAGTCCCATATGAAGGCTATATAAGTAAGGGGATGTAATCTTTTTTGAGGACAAGCAATAAAGAAGTATTTTCCCTTGCGCCGCCGCCGCCGCCTTGCCCTTGCGCCGCCGCCGCGCGCTATCGCCGGGCGCCCGCCACGTGTCGCCGCCGCCGCTGCACCATCGCCACCGGGCGCGCGCGCCACGTGTCGCCCGCCGCCCCACGGGTCCCAACTGTGACAAATAATATACACACATATGTGCAGTGGTACAAGTGTAGATTTTCACCGGCCGATAATGCACACACACGTAGTTATGTAGTATGGTTTATTTGCACCTACAATTTTTCACAATTCCACTCTAGATTTTCTGAAGAACATCAGACATGCTCGCTCGTGGCTTGCACAGAGCTTCCAGTGGGACAGCCTTAGACATGATGGTGCCAGTGGCTGTTGCCATGTCAACTTCTGCATCCCCAACCTTGGTCCAATCGAAGCATTGGAGCAGCGCCCCCAGGACGAGCCCCATGGTTCGCATCGCGAGATTCTCACCGGGGCACCTGCGCCTCCCCATCCCAAATGGCATCATAAACTTCCCCTCCGCTCTGCCGTGCTCGAACCTCTCCGGCCTGAACTCCTCCGGGTCCTCCCATGTCGCCGGATCCCTGTGGATGGCGTACGCATTGACAAGGATCATCGACCCTGCCGGGACGTCGTACCCATGGATCTTGCAGTCGGTGGACGCCTCGTGCGGCAGCAGCATCGGCGCGGCCGGGTAGAGGCGAAGCGTCTCGTTGATGATGCAGTGGAGGTACGGCAGATGGGGAAGGTCGTTTTTGTCGAGAAGACGACCCCCTCCGACGTTGGAGTCGATCTCTTCTTGCACCTTTTTCAGCACGTCTGGGTGGTTAAGCAGCAGCGACATCGCCCATTCCATAGTAGTTGTGGACGTCTCCGTGCCGACGCCCAGCAGATTCTTCAAGAAAAAGGATAATTAGTGAACGAAAGCATGATACTGAGCTGCACAGAAGCAGAATTAAGGACATGGAAACATGCGTTGTGCTACTCACTGGCACGAGAGCTCTGATAAAGGTGTCCGTGTAGACGTCAGGCTCTGTTTTCTGCAGCGACAGCATGATGCCGATCATGCCCATCTTCTCGTCCGCCGAGTCGTTGGCATCGGCCTCGCCTTTCTTGCGTTCCAGCTCCTCCAGCTTCTTCCTCTCTGCATCGATCATCTTGTCGAAGAACAGGTTCCTTCGCTTAACCACGGCCGCGAGCTTCCTCTTGACGCCGTACACATCGAGCCACCGAAGGAGGGGCATGTAGTCCCACAGGTTGGCCACACCAACAAGCGGGATGATCTCCTCGATGATCTCCTTCATCTCCCGCGCCTCCTTGGACATGTCCTCGTCCGCGTCATCTGAGTAGGTGTTCCTGGTCTGCGCCATGATCTCCATGAGGACGCTGTGGGAGAGGTCAAACAGCCTCCGCTTCAACTCGACCCTGGCGGGGGCGGAGGCGGAGGCGCGGGCAAGGCGGCGCAACATGGCGCGCAGCTCGCGGGCGATCACGGTGTCGGACATGATGTTGACGCGGTGCGCCGAGAGGAGGTGCACGGTGGCGACGCGGCGCATGGCGCGCCAGAGCGCGCCGTAGTTGGCGACGGTGAGCACCGAGTAGTCGAAGCTGACCTCGCGCCCGGACGGGAAGTGCGGGCGGTTGGCGATCGCGACGTCGAGGTCCCCGGAGAAGCACTCCTTGGCCAGGTCCGCGGAGCCAACGACGACGGCGTGGCGGCTGCCGAGGCGCAGGTGGACAACCGGGCCGTGGCGCGACACGAGGGCGGCGAGCGAGGTGTGGAGCGGCTTCTTGAGCAGGGGAGATGGCCGAGGATGGGGAACGCGAACCGCGGGCCCGGTGGCAGCCGCTGCTGCCTCTTGCGCCGCCTCATCAAGAGGTGGTGGAGCAAGACGAGGAGCACGGAGGTGACCACGGCGACGTAGTAGAATCTGTCCATGGCTCTCCTCTGTGGTGAAGCGGCGGTGATGAGCTCAGGATGAGCCGAAACTTAGGACCACGTTCTAGCTGTGGAAACTTGGAAGTTCTGTATTGACATTATTATATGATATATGGATTGGTGTGGTCATATTTATATGAGGCCAGAAGACAGGCTTTCGCTCTCAAAAGCAAAAATGGCGACGAACTTGTGGCTATGAGATTTTTTGCTGTTGATTCACGCACATTTGTCAATGGTCTTGCTCTCCACGGATGTTTTGTGCCGGGAGCCGGAGAATCGACGCTTCGAGAATGGTAGCAACGGCAGCAGCACCTCGTGACAGGTAGGTACTAGTCTTCAGAAACAGCCGTACTGGAATTCTTCGCGGGTCGGGTCTTATTTTGCGTGCGGTGTTGCCTGATTGCCGTCGGCGGGGAAGTCGCAACCGTAAGGAAACCCCTGGCCGCCTTCCTGCTGTCCCGGTGCGGCCTTCCTGCTGTCCCGGTGCGGTGCCAGGTCAAGGTGACGTCCACACCGGAACAGAACTACTCCTATTCAGGGTGCCCCCCAGTAATATACAGTAGCGACCAAGCTGGCCAGAACACGTACACGTCACTTGTATAACTAGCACTACTTAGGGCACGTCCAAGGCTACCACAGCTGTATGTCTTAGATAAATTGTACGTAACAACACGCACAAAAAAAAACATGCGGGGACGCGACATCATACAACGCAGGCAGCGCGGGCGAATACCTTTCATCGTAGCGGTTTGTCGAACTTTTTACCACTACGTATGATGAGGCACCAACAATATCTTCCACAACGCTTTGTTTAGCACGTGCTTTAACCTTTTTTGTCGCGAGGCCGTAGTCGCCCCCCGCAGCACCTCGAACCTCTGCGAGGCCATCAACGCCATCGATTTGGCTGCTGCAAGTCGATGTGGAAGCTAAGGCTACAAGCCAGCATGGAGCGATGGGGCTGCTCTTAGGCCATCCCCAACGCTCCTACGTGGCGTGCTGCCCCAAACTTACCCACCTGACAAAAGTAGCGAACTCATCTTGCTTGTAGCTTGTAGATGTGTCATATTCTCTTGCAGGAGATGTTATAGCTTGACTGACATAAAGTATGGAGCTACTAGTTTTGTGAGAGAATAAAGAAGATAAAAGCTGTCATGCAAAGAGCAGAGAGAAGATGGCAAGGACAGTGAACCAAAAAGAAGCTGTTGCCTCCATTGTGTGTTGAGTTGCTTTAGATGTTGCTTGTGCCGCTTTTCTTTTTGGACTACCACTGTCATATGCCACGGTTGCGGGTGCCCTTAGGGCAGCTGCAACGGAGGCAGCTACTAGCTGTAGCCTTAGAAAAAAAAACATTGTTCCATGTAGGAGAGCTACCACCAAAGCTATTATTTCTCCAACCCAGGCATATAGCAGTGGTCCTAGTAGTTGTCCTACTTCAATCTCCGGTCCTCTATGGGCACGTATCTTTCAGCACTGGTCCCATCGTCCCATCTCCACAACGCTGGTTCAATTCGCTGCTCTGGCCTTTTTGTCAGATGAGGCTTAGCCTCCTCTGCAGGAGTCCATGAACCTCTGCGAGGCCACACTTTGAAATGACATGGAGCGCTATGCAGACATGGATATACAAAGCAGCACGCCAGATGGAGCGTTGACAAGCCCTTACACGTCCACCCACCCAACGATCTGACTCTGGGTGTATTGTCCAAAGCAGTAATGGACTCATACGTCAGCTATTTTATACTCCCTCTATCGTGCTAGTCAATTTGATAAAAGTTTTATCAAGTTTACAATAATTAATTAATATTAATACTTAGCAGGAATTGAATGGTTTTTTTTGGGGACTAAGAGAGTAATCAGTACATACAGCGCTGGATTTGTAGGCAATAGGAGGAAAGGTAAAGAGATGAGACCCACACACCGGAAACGTATGAGCCTTCCGACAAAACAATAGTTTTTTTTTGGGTTCCCCTACCTCTATGTCATCCAAAATTTGATTTGTAATTTGTCACCCAAATAGTTGAATCATTTTGGCACGCTCTCAGGATATTGTTGTCCCGGTACGGTGCCATGGTCTTAGTTTCTTGACCCTTTTTTTCGATGGATTTGGTTATTTGCCCCCACTTTAGTTTCGGTTAGTTTATTGATCCTTCCATCAATTTATTGACTTAATGGGGTTAAGTGGTACATGAAATAACTATTTGCACTCCTAATGGAAAAGGCCATCAACGAACTGAGGATACTTAGCACCAATATTTTCTCAAATAATCCACAATAATGGGTCGTACATTCGGCCAGAACATGTGTATGTTGACGATGATTGTCATTAGGCACCAGGGGCAAAATGGTTATTTTATGTACCACTTAACCCAGTGACAGAAAGGCCAAGAAACTAACAAAAGAAACTCGAAAACCAAAATTGCCAAAAAAAGGGGCCAAGAAACTAAGTGATGCTTTTAATAGGGCCAAGAAAATTATTAAGGACCTGGTTCATCGAAGCCCATACACGATACGAGGATGTGATAGACAGATAAAGCCAGCCCAGCCCACACCATACAGTACGTGCTTTGCTTAAAGGCAGGCCACCCACTAGGCTGGACTTTTGTATTGGGCTGTCTCCAGGTATGGTCCAAACTAATATTATTTTTTTTCCCAATCACACACCATGTCGGCTATTTAGTTTGTTCTCTCAAAAGTGTTTGGATCTAGTCGTGTTTTTTTTTCCTCTCAAGGGAAAATATCATAGTGTTGAGTGCAGAAGAACTCTAGCTATCTGAGCGTGTATATCTTATTTTTTAGATGACGTCTAGGCGTATTTTTCATTAAGCAGAGATATTGTGTATCTTATTGACGCTCAGTCCGTCATCTTCTTAAACCTTGCATTGCACCCACCCTGCGTCCCTGTCCTGGAGACCCAGAGAGGCCTCAACCGAAGGAAAGGGTCAGATCCTTTCTGTTTGGTGGTAGCAATGGCAGATGCCGCACACCAGCAGCACATGTCTCTATATATTGACTTCGATAATCCGATAAGCTTTTGATTCATTTGGCAAGGAGCCAAGGAGCAAGGACACGCCATTCCTCAGTACATGCTGCTAGCTGCTAGTACCTCACAGGATTCGTTGAACGTAGACATGGCAGGTGGGTCTCGGGAGAAGCTAGATCAGCAAAATTTCAATCCATGCCCATGTCAGCTGAAACAGCTACTATTTCAGCGCAGCAAATTCTCAGCGTTAGTTTAACTTCTTACTATAGCAAAGGGTACAAAGGGTACTGTTGAGATTCTGGGATCAGTGATCATAATTGCAAGTTTTGTTGCAACCAGGTAGTGCACGTATGAGTATGCGTAAAAGGGTATCAGAACTGACAACTGAGTCACTGACCATAGCTTTGTTGGTTAGAAAAATCTTATGGTGTAACATGTCCTTCCAGCTTTAAAGTCATCGACTTGGTGGAGGCACTCGTATTTTTCTAGTTTAGTTGCAAGATTTAATGACACTATACATGTATCAGAATGCCCGGAGCTATCAGGGAACATGTTAGTACCTCCAATGTCCAATCTCCAAAGAGCAAGCCTGAGACAGACAATGGATAACAGCTTAGCTAACCTCAATCTGAAGTTGTGAACTAAACTTGATCGTGAATTTTTCCTCTTGGAACCTACTGCAAACTCTGGATCCTAGTTCGGTCAGTGAACACAACAGAACAATCCATAGAGACAGGATCACATCACAGCCTGGCCACTACGCGATCAAGAACAAGTTAGTTCAGAATAAGTTCAGGCACAACCTTACATATCACAGGTGGCGAAGCCGGCCGAGCATGTGGCACAATGCAAGCTCCATCATGCCGCGTCGTCTCCAACGCAGTGCGCAAGGACGACTCGGTGAGTGACTGGCCCCGTTGGTGGCCTCATCACACACATATCTTGATCGGAACCGTATCGATCCTTGGCACTGTTTCTGATGAGGTGACATGAGTTCGACTCCAAAGGACTTGTAGTTCTCGTCCGAACTGGGCATGGCCCGGCAGGCTTTGGCTGCTCGTCTTTGGCGGATTAGTCGGTTGATTCGTGTCCAGCATGGCGTTGGACAGGAAGTGAGGAAGACCATCATGCATCAGAAGGACGCCGAGCAGTATGTGACTATGTGTCCGTAGAAAAGGACGTTGTCACTGAAGTTTCCTTTGTGCTCTGACGAGATAGCATACCGGCTCGTCAGGCAGTGACAGATCAGATTCAGACTGCGAGATCATGATATCTCGTCAATCCCCATGCCAGTCGTGAAGGTGTTGCTGGCGATCGTGTACCTACAATGCTGTTCCCTTGGAAATATCTATTTGCCTCTTTCATTTCATGGACCATGATTGAACCATGGCTACTGATTACTGATGAATGTTCCTACCCAGAACTTCACAAAATTTAGTTCGTTCGTACGGGATTGATGAAGAACCACAATGCTGCTACATCATTACATGGATAGAGCTCAAGCGAGAAAGAATTATTATTTAGAAGGCAACAGGGCGTATATTCTGAACTTTTGATGAGAGTGCAAACGACTTTGCTAAGAAGTGCTGCTATATCGGCAAATTCCATCTGTGTTTTTAAAGAACAGGCCTGCCTAAAATGCCTGTCTGATCTGATACAGACCTTCCTACATGACTTCCGGAAATTACAGCACGGTGTATCTGGAAGTTTGAAATCAATGATTTTTTACAGGTGGCCAGGTCCTAACTCCTAGAGCTCTGATTGAATCAATCTGCCCTCTATCGCCGGCACATTGCTACTCCTACTTGTACTTTATAAAACTAAAAAGGAGAAGAAGAAAAGGAAAGGAATTCGGCTGGCCTCTTTCTTTCCCTCTTGTGCTTACAAAAAAGTTTATATTATACGAAATGACAAAATCATCGCCATATGGAAAAGGTGTAGCCTGTCCTCTGTCCTTTATATATTTATTATTTATGTAGACATATTCTTTGCTTTTTAAAAAATGTAGAAAATTGTTATTAAGTACAGCATTACTACTACGCAGCCTTAGGTGCTAAGGAACATGAACGTTTCCATCAACAGCCAATTAATCAATCACAGATGTACTCATTGGATATAATTTTCCATCTTTTTTGCTCCACTGATTTAAAAGTCCATTTTTTACCCCTAGCCTACATGGTGATTCGCATGCACACACACTCCCTCATCATGCACATGTAACAGATTTGCAGTTTTAGCATTCAACTTCAGACTGAGTTCAAAGTTTCCTAGGTTAAAAGGGCTAATTGAGGACCAACTGAATAGAAGACTTGTGGGCGGGTTTCATATTTGGCTTCTTAACCGCGTGTTGAATTTCTCTCGTTATTGAAGTCGTGCATTGCACATTCGAGAAAGCCTGTGTTCAGTTTCTTCAGACATTTGGTCCCACATTCGTTGATTCATCAGCACTGTAAATTTCTGGAGTAATTTTTATCTGTCTGACTTTGTTGAGTACAGCCGAAAGTCGCAACCATAACGTCAAAACTACTCTGTGTAGTGTAATATACAATCGGAATTTGATCAGGGGTATGGATCCGGTGACCATATTAGTCTTATAAAAAACACGAGGGCAGGGCAAATTGTACTTAACAATTCAGTTTTGCATGCGCAACACTAATGGTCAACTGCCTCAACCCCCGGTTCACATGATTTCCCTTGAATAAAGATCTCTCCGGTCTACTACACGGCACATGTTCACGTCCAGATACGACTCCCAAGTTCCAGAATGCTCACTTGTTAGCGGTTCTTCACTGTTCATCTTTTTTCACAAAAGAAAGTGGACATTACAAAGCATACTGCCACATGAGTGAAAAAATGGATGGCTTCTTATACAGTTTATTGATCTGCACAGTTACAAGAAGCAAATTGCTGCTAGTATATTATAAGTAGTATATATATATATATACTTCCCTTGCTCCACTGAACAAAAAGGCATCTCGCAAATCTCGACGACACCGTGCAAAAGTGTCCAGTATACAAACATCCATGCGGCGCCAAGTGGATGGACCCACCGACAACCGGGCGTTGCCGCCGTTCCCGGCCGCTCAACTCGCAGTCGCCGGGTTTTCCAGATCGGGAAGCAGCAGCGCGCGAGCGGCGGATTTCCGTTGGCCATTGCTCCACACTAGCTACTTACCCCAAAACGAGCCACCACTGGAAGAGAACATGGTGCCTAGATGCTAAAGCAAACGAACGGTTTCAGTAACGCGAAGTGTATCAGCTTCAGCTTCACTTGTAGTCTAGCACTGCTTCCCGGGTGGCCGCTCAGGCACATGCCGTGAGAAGAGCGTGGACTTGCCGAGGGAGTGGAGAGTGGAGTGGGGCGGCGGAGTGATGTTTTTCTCTTTGTTTTTTGTTTTCAAAATGTGTTTTATGGGAGGCACCGATGAATGAATCGAGCGGCGGTCAGTCGAGCGGGTAGCATGTGTCCTCACCGCCCGTGTTCCACAGGAAGTGCGCGTAGGCTGCCGCGTGGTGCGCGTTGCCGGGGTCGGCGGCGATGGCCTCCTGGTACGTCTCCTCCGCGGCCGCGAGGTCGTTGCGCGCCTCCCACAGGAACGCCGCGTACCGCCCCAGCGCCTCCGCGTCCGCCGGCTCCGCGCGCACCGCCCTCTTGAAGAAGTGCTCAGCCCTGAACAACACAGCTCCGATCCGTCAGCGGCTGCACCGACCATAGAGCATTACAAAACCATCGGCGCCGATCGACTCACCTGTCGAGGTCGCCCTGCACCTGGTACAGGAACTGCGCGAAGTTAGCCAGGAGCAACGAGCTGTTGGGCTCCTCGGACACGGCCTGCTCGTATCTCTGCGCGGTGCCCACGTGCTCCGACGAGTAGGCCACGTCTGCCGGCTTCGGCGCCTCCACCGGCGCGACGAGCTGCTCTAGAATTTCCGGGTCCATCAGCTCCTCAGCACGCACGCTCGCCTGCATCCTGGTGGCTTCATCGGAGATCCGTTTCCAGATGACCAGCTCGTCCTGTACACTCTGTGCCTGCGCCTCCTCCGCGGCCATTGAGTCGTCGGACACGGACGCCTCCGAGCCGGCGCCCGCGCCCAGTGGCGTCGCCTGCGACTGCGACACGTCCTGCGGCACCACCGCTCCGCTTTGCCGGTACGACGACTCGTCCGACTGGCCGTCGCCGGTGGCGCCGGCAACTGGCCGCACCTTGCCGCCCCCGTCGCCGTTTCCGCCCACCGAGGCCGTGCGGCCGGCGGAGAACGTCTTGAGCGCGGGGCTGTCGAACCGCTGCTGGAAATGGGGCGATTGCTCAGGCTGCTGCTGGGTAGTGTCCACCATCTCCACAGCCGCCACGCCGGCGTGGGGAGGGAGCAGGGTGGCAGCGGCCGCGACGCTGTCGCCCATGGAGTAGACGGTGAAGTTGGCGAGGAGCAGCATGAGGGAGATCATAAGCGCCGGGGTGCCGGAGAAGATGTGCTGGAAGAGCCAGACGAAGGAGGCGTGCATCTCGGCGTGGACGCGCGCCAGGACGCCCTGGAGGTCCTCGTAGTATAGCGCCTCCCGCATCTGCAGCGTGAAGCTCTGGAGCTCCCGGATGATGAGCACCATCGAGGAGAAGGCGCGGGCCACGGCGGCGCGCGCGGACTCGCTGGCGCAGTCGATCAGCCGCTCGTCCCACCGCGCCTGCCCCATCTGCTGCTGCTTCCTCCGCTTGAGCATCCGCAGGGACAGCGGCAGCCCGACGCTGCTGGCGCTCCGCTCCACGCTCGCCGGCCACCCGGCACCGCCGGCACCCGGGTGCTGCCCCGCAGCGAGCTCCTGGATCCTCCTCAGGAACTCCTCATCGTCCCCGCCGTCGCTCCCGACGCTGTCGATGCTCGCGCTGAGCGCGCGCCTGATCGCGTGCTGTCCGCCGCGCCTCCGGCCAATAAGACCGGCGTTGCAGCCAGCCAGCGACGACTGGCTCCTCGCCAGCCTGACGCCAAGAACGCCATGCCGCGGCGACGTGGCAATGGCGGAGGACGAAGGCGACGCCGGAGACGAGGAGGAGGAGGGGGAAGAGCACGGCGGCGGGGTCACGACCGCCGCGACCTGGATGCCCATGGGTCTCGGCCAATACCGGGCACCACGGCAACGATGGTTGGGAATGGCCCGCGGCTCCAGAACCGCGGGAGCGGGAGGCTAAATGCGAGGGGGGGATGGCAGGGAGGGAGTGAAGGGAGGGGACGGGGGTGAGAGGAAACGAGCGGTGGCCTTATTTCAGGATCCAGAAGGAGTCCTGGTCAACCTCACCACCACGCTCGTGAGAGTAGCTGGTACCAGTGCTAGTGCTGCAATGGCGACACCACCACCTTTAGACAAACTTTATAGACGCCCCAAAGCAGAAATGAATGATATTTGTTGCGTCCGTAAAACAATAGGCCACGCCAAATTTAGTAGTAGTTTGTACTGTCGCGTCGCTACAAATGGAAACTGTACTGGATGAAAAAATCAAAGGAAAATACTACAGTAAATCGAAAAAGGTAGTGGTCGGAGAAGACGCCGTAGCGTGTTTCGTCTAGCGCAAAGAGGCCTATTTATCTCCTCCCGGGATGGCGGGATGTGTGCTCGAAGAATCTGTAGACCGCCGCCTGCCTGCACCTCACTGTTCCGCACGGGCGGGCTCCCACTCCATCACTCCAATCATCATGGCGTGCAGGGTGTGGCCATAATGAATGTTGATAGTTTTTCCTGATTGTTTTGTGAACAAACCTTATTGTATTTCTGTAGGCATACATAGTCCTACGGAATAAAAACAAAATGCACAAGTATATGTAGATTTTCCTTGATATGGTTCTGTAGGGATACATAGTCCTACGCTAAAAAACAAAATGCACAACTGCACAAGAAGTATATATCTGCACCTATTACTGTAGTTTCCTTTTTGTGTGTACACACCACACCAACTTCCGTATAGATGAATTTCAGCCATAAATATCTGCGTTTTTTTTTATAAAGCATACCTGTATTAATTAAGAGAATACCTGCGGTTATTATGGTAGAACAATTCTATCAAGTCCGTCAGTATTTTAGCTTTCTTGCCGCAAAAGCTGTCGCATGTCGTACCATATAGAACTAGATATTATAACTTTCACAAAGCAGTTGAAAAGTCTTAGTTCTTACGTCCAATTTGATCCCAAGTATACATCAAAGTCCATCGTCGAATATGTTTCACCTGATAAAGTGTCCTACATGGTTAGGGCTATTTGTACCTTTTTCCCATTAGTTCAGTTTAGTTTTAACTTTTATCATGCATAAGTCAGATTTCTCTAGCATGTTATCTTATTTATAAATAAATAAGTAATACTTCCTCCATTTTAGGTTATAAGACGTTTTAACTCTTTTAGATGCATAGTTTTTTTATTATGTACATAAGTATACATTATGTGTAAATGCATAGTAAATATAATGTATCTAGCTAGAGAAGTCAAAACGTGTTATAATTTTAAATTGATTGAGTATATTTTTCTAAAAAATTAACTACTCCATATGTTCTAAATTATAACTGGATTTGACTTATTTCGGTACATCCATTTTGCTACGTATCTAGATATAACAATGTGTCTAGATACATAGCAAAATGGATGAACCAAAAAAGTCAAAGCGACATATAATTTGGAAAGGATAGAGTAATAAATAAAATTTACTCGGCATTGTAGGACTAGGATGTTTGAAACAGAGACATTGTAAGATATATGTATTTTTATGTAAACTTGGTTAAAATAGATAATTACCATTCTGAATAAAGTAAAAATGTATACTAAATAAGTAATTTAAGACAGGTTGAGTAACTATATTTTTTTTATTCCACGGGTTAAGCTTTAGGAGCTAATTTTATAAAAATGGTTATGTAATTTGACATACATTTCCGCAATTTTACTGGATCTTTAATAAAAATGCAGGACTTGTCGATCTACTGTGTTTCAACGAGGGTCGAGGGACAAGAGGCAACAAGGACGAGGGACAAGAGGGCAACTAGGAGACGAGATGATAAGTCTCGACGTGTCAACCTCTGTTCAACGTGCCATCACCAGCGGCAATGGTGCTGCGAGCCTGCAAATGCGAAGCCTCCAGCAGGCTTCCCTTCGCTGAGGTTCCCTTCGACTCGACTCGCTTCCGTCTCACACGCGTCCGCCATTATGCGCCGAGGTGGCAACGGCGATCAGACAGCGCCACACAAGTCATCGAGCCTGCATGGGACCTGTCAGTCTGTCCCCACGGAGTGGCAGTATGCCTGCATGGGCTTCACTCCGGGTTCAGTGCTTACGTACGTGCGCCAGGCCAGTAGACAGGCACGGAATGAATCACGTGTTGTTTGTTCCATTCATCGGTTTTTGAATTGAATTTATTAGGGCTAAAGTTTTTGCCAGCGATCCTACTCCAACTTTTGTATCTAAAGAGCTGCTGTAGCTGCTTAAGAAAATGAGCACCGACTTAAAACCTCTGCATCCCCTCGTCGTCATCGTAGGAGAGCGGTTAGCGGCAGTAGATGGAGCCGCCGACTGCCAAGCAACAGAGAGGCGGGGGGGCAGCTGGGCAACCCTTATAAATTGCCTCGATGTGGCACTCGTCTTCAGATAGCATTTTGCTACCAGTGACCAACCAAAGCGACCACGTACGAGGCGCGAGAAATATCGTGTGCTGTCCGTACCTGTGAGACCGGCAGCTGATTTTCCTGAGGCATACCCTGCAACGACAGCTCAAGAATTTCCTTCCGCAAAAGGCATCGCTTCTGCAAGCCGTCGCCGGCGTCGCCGCGACACCATTGTCCACCGTGTCCGACACGAAATATCCCACAACGGACGGACGGCCACAACGCAAGGGCGCGAGGGGGCCCGACCCCGATGGACGCCACGTTCCCATTCGCCGGCGTCCGGTTCGGCCCCGCCCCGCCGAAGATCTCCAGCACCGAATCAGCTGGTAGCTTTCCGCTGCGAATTCGACGGTCGAAACGGGCTCTAGGCTGCGGAAAGAGGCTGCGTCGCTACGGACTACGGAGGGAGGAGAGGACCAGTCCTTGCAAAATGATCGATCGACGGTGCAGGTGCACCCGGGGGCGCCTGGGCCACCGGGACGCCAGCGACAGGTGAAGTGTCCGCCGGGGCCAGGCCGGCCAGGCCAGGCCGGGGCAAGCTGCCAAAGCTCCGGAGCGCAAGTTGCATCGCCATCACTGGCGCGCTACAGAGCGGCGCGGTGATGTGCCGCTTAGATTTGCTCTATCTCTCCACTTGTTGACGTCGATGCTTGTTTGGTTCTTGCTCGTTGCTCCTATGATTCTATACGAAGTATTTCTCGGTCTCAATTTTTGAGGAGTTGGTGTGCTGACAGTACCCTGAAGGATTGTGCTCCAGCTAGTGCTGCCTAGTGAAAAAAAAAAAAAAAAATATCTGAAAATGACCTTAGATAGCAACTTCACAAGTTCACAGCACAGGATATGCGTTAAAAAATGGAGGAGATGAGCGTCAGTGGTGAAACTAGAGAAAACTAGAGGGTGGTGTGTTTCTGTTGTAGATAGATGTGAAAATATAAGCAACATCTATGATGGAATTTTGACTTTAGTTGCGGTTTTAAAAATTTTTGTGGGAGTAGCTTCAGTCACTTATGAGCGTTATGTCTGAACGGAACGGGAGTAGTATGGCCCCCTGTAACGCCTTATCTGTCCAAATCATTTGTTTGGCTAATAAGGAGACCTGAATCTACCAGCTAATCTAGTATACTGCTATGTCTGAACTCTGACCGTAGCGCTGTGTGTCCGTGTCTTGTACTATGGACGTACAGAGTTGCATTGGCGTCTAGATGCGTTTATGTTCTCTTGTGTACAGATTTATGGGTAGCTGCTGTTCAAGCCAGCAAACCTCTTCAACCTTGGAGAGTTCACAGACAAACGGTTGGTAGTAAAGATGGCTGTTCCAACATTGTGTGGTCAACCACCAACGTTTCCTTCCAATTCAGCGTTTAGATCTCAACATCTGTGGGTGTAAGATTTTGATATGCCTGCATCTCCGGCTGGTTTTGGCAGCATGTCCAGACAGTGAAACAGGTAGATCTCCAACGATATCCACATGTTGGGAATCAAATTGGTTCTACTCAATGGTCCCAAACTACAAAGCAAATCTGAATGGTCTCCACTTCCCAATCTAGTCTAGGTACTACGTCAAAATTCTGAAATTACTGAGACTTAAGAGTATTGCCAAATTATCTCAACTTGGCACTGAACATGCCAGCCTTCCACACTAGTTAAGTGAATTCTGCATGTGCTTTTCCCTCTAAGAGGTTGTGTCGTAACCGTCTCTACTACTAAAAGCACCCCCTTTCAAAAAAAAAAAAAGAAAAAAGGTGACAGTGTTTGCCTTAAAGAAGTGGGCAGTAAGGAAGATTGATAGAATCAGAGGTTATTTCTATGGAAGGGGGCAGCTTCGGCAAATGGAGGCCATTGTCAGGTTCGATGGCCGAAAGCAACCAGAGCAAAGATACTTGGTGGGTTTGGCATTCTTGACCTGGAGAGGTTTAGTCCAGCATTTCGGGCCAAGTGCAGAGAGGTGCTCGGCGAGGGACTGCTGCACCCTGGAAACTGGCATTACCTTCATGAGTCTATTATTTTCCCTGACGTTTTTGTGTTCAAGTAGTTACAGTAATGTAAGACCTCTTTGCTGTAAACTGGTTTTGCTTCCTTCTTATATAATACAGCAGTGCTTCTGCTAATTATTCCAAAAAAGAGAGACAGAGAATTAGACATAAACAATTGGACTGACGGCAATCCAGAATCTGATAATGAGAGTTCAGTGCCTCAGGCTTCCACGGATCGAGATTGGACGAAGCTAAACAGGTGACTACATCAGTGTATCCTCCAATAACAAGTATCTCTATCGCCCGCGATGTGGACGGTCGCCGCGCGTTGCGTACCCAAGCTCCTTTCATCTCGCGACGCGACGCGGTGACAGCGGCATGACCGGCTGGCGTGAGCTCTGAACTGCACCCGCTTCCCTACAAAACTCGCGGCGCCACATGACTAACAGTGGCTTAATTAATACTGGTCACGTGTGTGTGCGCCGGCTTAATACTAGCATTTAGCAGCTGCCGTTCCTATCGCCCCGGACCCAGAATTTAGATCACCGGTTAAAATTGCACGGGCAATTCGGCGACTTTAGCCTTTAGGTGACCGTTTCACATCAGTCGGCGTCGCAATGGCTTTGCATTTTGCTGCCTCGCTTCAGGTCTCGGACCTCAGCTCAGATATTTTCGTTCTTGGCCTCTCGAGCAGGGAATGGTCACTAACCAATCAGGTACGTATGAGGTATCATCCTGGTTTTGTCTTTGCACGAATGCAATTTTCCAAGAAACGGACCCACCGTTACACAGTCGGAACACTGTCTGCTTGCAGCTTTTGCAAGACCAACCAACGCACTGATCGTTGTTAGCTTTGGTGAGCAAACCATCACAAGCTCTGTCAATATGATTCTGAATCGGCAATATAATCTTCAGAACACCGTAATATAATTCCTCTTTCTGGCATCAAGTATTCAGCTGGATAACTGGATGGCCGACAGAGACGCCGTTGATGAGCAGCGGCCGACGATCCGACGCCACCCCTCAGTTATCTCCTCCTCGGCTCAGCGATTCTCCTCTGGCAGTCCGCTCGTCACTCTCGCCGTGCGTGTCTCCATTCCATCTCACACGTCCTGCTCTCTTATCCCCCGTGCGCGCGGTAAACCCGTCGTCACTGGTGACCGGATCTCTGAAGCTCAAATGACCGTACCTGTTACATCTGACACCTATCCTCGCTCCACTCAACGCGCAACACTGCAGCACTCATCTTAGTCCCCGTTGTTCACACAAAATATCTGCAGAAGCTTGGGTGTTTGCCTTTTTTTGGTCGCGGATGACTAGTGAGCCATCAATTCTAGAACCTTCCTTCCTTTCCGAGGAAACTGTTGTAATTTCCGAGGAAACTGTTGTACCAGTACTATGAAGAATTTCCATGTGGTTGTTTGGAGGGCGCCATCACCAAACTACTCCCCATAGTGCAAGGAAAAACACTACTTTGACTAAGTTTATATTTACAGCATCAAATGAGTTTTAATAGATACATTACGAAATGTATTATTATTTATAATGTAAATATTCTCTATAGAAACTTGATCACATTTAAGATTGTTTGGAGAGCTGTTAATCCAGTATATTTTAGGACTGAGGGAGTACATTATTTATTTTATTTAGTGATGATTGAGCAAGGTAGAATATATATGTTGTGCTACAAGAAATGGAACTAAGACCACTGCCAACATGAAGTGACGAATGCTGAGAAATAGGCAACTGCAAACAAGTTAGGGCAGCTCCAGTGTGAGCATCGAACCATAGCTGACACAAGCCCGTGACAGCCCGCACGAAAATCGAACTTTGGCGATGGTTCGTTGTTTCCAGTGTAAGCATCGATGAGTGGGTCCACAATGCAATAAAAAGATGCATTTTAGGGAGTACTACTTGCTTCAGCTGCGTACACATGGGACTTGGGAGCTGTGCTTCATTTTTATTGCCCATGGTTCGAACCGAAAACAAGAGTCGCTTTTGCTTTGACACCCCATGGTTCGGTCTACGTAGTGTGTTCGGTTCGGTAGTCGAACCACCACGCCAGCCCCACGGTTCGATTCGAAGGCACACTTTGGAGCTGCTCTTACACCAATTTGGCATGCACATGTTCTATGGGCCTGTTTGGTTCTTGATCGCCGGACTTGCACGGGCGAAGAGCTCTCCCAGGCGCCCGATTTTGGACGCCTGGGGTCGAGATGTCTTGCACGGAGATGGAGTTGGGGTTTGGGCAGGGCTCCATCCAAACAGCCCTTATAAGCTTTTATGTGCCTCATTCTCTAGAACCACGTAAACCGAAGGACTGCCAAACTTTTTCTTTCTATCTCAAACAGTTTCAGTAGATACGTTTGCTGATCTGCCGCCATGTCAGCGCAGGTCTGCCAAGTGGCGTGGTTTCCAAGCAGGGCCAAAAAATCATTAAAAGCAATTTGACGATCTAGCTTCCTGCGTACGTAAAAATATATGTCACATGAGGAAATCCAAACGAGAGGTGCGTACATTCATACGTACCCCAGGAATATGCTGAAGAACACTCAGATCTTTGGATTAGTCCATGGAAAGTCTGGTGAATGCCAGGCTGTACAAGGATTAGGCCAGGCCAGGTGCCACGACGAACGATCGACGCCACCGTAGTCGGTAGTCCCCGCGAAAGGCAAGCTCCACCCAATCGCGAGGAAACTACAGTGAGTCTCGAAGCAAATTCTGGCGAATTGGCGTAAGAATATCTGTCACCCAAGGATTCAGAACGCTCGTCGCGAGGGGACGCGCTGCGCGCAAGTGGCGCAACTGATGTGCGCGTTGGCGAATACGGCCGAATCGCTGGTGTGGTGCGATCCGGGGTCAGGTCCCCGACCGGATCACACGACCCGGCAGCCGGATGGGCCATGTATGGGGTACAGTCACCAAACCTTTCTGGGCTGATTTCGATACGCGGGCCCAGGACTGTGGGCCTGCTCCCGGGGAAAATGTGTGGCGCAGATGGCAGTCGCGGTAGGCGCCACCTGCTGCTGTGGTGACGTCACGCCGCTTACACACCCTCGTCGTGATCTGTCCTGTTATTATACCGACCGGTGCTGTACTGTGCGGGGTCCTGGTTGGGCTTGAAGGTTGCTCCTGCTGAAATTTCAGGACATGCTTTTTCTATCTGTCTAATGTATTTTAACTAGTGCACGTTTGTGTTCATAGACCTCTGGAAAGCGCTGGAGCAATGGAGAGCAACTTTGATGGTGAACAGATATTTCCATCAAGTACCGGGGGCTTATGGGGTGTTTTTGAGCCTATTGTGCTTCTCAAACTTGGTCCACTTTATTGTTCTGATTTTTTTAGAACTATCTAACGACGCCTATGGGTGATAGCAGTAGAGTATTTTAGTGCACGTTTGTGTTCAAGAGTTGACGGTAGACAGATATTTGCATCCAGTGTTGGGGGTTATGGGGTGTTTTGTCGAGTCTATGGGTGCTTCTCAAACTTGTTCCGCTGTATTTATTATTCTGATTCTGATTTAAAAAAACGCATATCTAGACAGTTGCGTTTCTCGGGCTCTATATATAGTCCCATCATTCTTACTTCGGTCTGTGCCTCTCCCTGCAGCGTTCCACACCTTCACCTTTATCCCTTCACCACCGTCGGTCTAATGGCTTCATCTGTTGCTCTGCATGTCCCGCACACCGTCCGTGACGCGTGCTGCAGGCTGCTTCAGCGGCACACGACGGACACCACCTCCACCTCGTTGCTCTGCATGTCCCGCACACCGTCCGTGACATCCGGAAGGCCGAAGCAAACATTTAGTTTTTCACTGGGCCGTTAGAAGAACTACAAATCTAGCCCGACAGGTTGCACGGTCCATGTAATAGCCCGTCCGGTCATCTACTGCTATCATTGCCAGGCCCATGTAATGGCGCAGTCTCAAGCGGATTCCCAATTCCCAAACCTCTCGAGTGGCATCGGGGCTTCGACGATCTCGCCGCCTTTGGTTATGAGCCTTTGACCAACAACAATCTTAAGTGGTGCCAAAATTTTAAAGGTCATGTAAAATTTAGATTTCAATTCACGTCAACCTGTTCCTCCTGAAGGCACAAGTGAACCATGAACACTTGAACAGGAAATGTTATGGGAAAGACGAAGTAACCTCTGTACCGTTGGTAAGCCATCCAAGCTTTGCTATTTGCAAATGTTAGTAATAGTACAGTGAAATTTTGGAGAACACTCGTGTGTTGGCACATAGGGATGAACGATGAAGTGATTAGTTGTTATGCATTCCAAGCTTAATACAGGAGTTAAGTTACTCCTATCTAAAATACGCTAATATGTACTATGCCTTAATTTCCTGTTTTTTTTTTTTTTTGACAAGAGCCTTAATTTCCTGTTAGTTACACCAGCCTACTTGCTTTGCAAATTGCATATGCGTTTAGAACTAACTTATGCGAAAAGCTAGGCGTTAATTATCATGTCATTTTCTCCCTTTCCTTGTGATGGTAGACAACTGGTTGTCAAGATCTGTGCCTGCTTTTGGCTCATCATCATATTTTCTTGCCGACGATGTTGCTATCCACAATCAAATGGGAACAGTTCTCCAGATATATGGATTTGATGTTTGTCCGAAGTAGTTACCATGATTGGCACTTTGGTCTTTGGAGAACACTCTCTCTTTATTAATATGGTAACTTGTGACCTGCCCTGATGTTGATTATGTCTAGCGGTTGCGTTCAAGGACCTGCTGGCTGCTGCTTCTGTACAAACATCCAACACTAAGGATATTAATGTGCCCATTGAAATACACTTGCATTTTTGTTTTGTAGAATCTTAACTGAAGGAGTCTGTTTAGGACCTCCTGCCTGGAAGTTTGTGGTACGATTAGGGGTGATAAAGTCCCTTTAGTTTAGTCTAGCAAATCTAAGGATCAGACCGGATTAGGATTGGACCGTAAAACTACACAATTTTGAACTAAAAATGGAAAGGGTCAAGTGAGATCGTGAAAGAAGGCAAAAGAGCCAGATCCATTACCACCCCTAGGTACGATGGAGAATCATTCATTTTGTGGGTTCCTATTACAATAATTTTTTCTAGCATATAAGTCAAAACTGTCATCAGTAAATTTGCAACAGTTCATACATCAGTACAAAAGGGACAGTCACATGTATGCACCTTAACTCCTGAAAAAATCTGCCTACCTGTTGATGTTATGGCTAATGGGTAGATTACTAAGATTGATATATCAGAGATGGGCCGAGCCGCCGAGGTTTGTTAATTGGTACCTCTTCGCCCTATGGTGGAGGTAGAGTGACAGGAGGTAGGAGAAGGCTAATTGATTTCTTGGCTCCAATGGAATACAAAGGATTGTTTTATTATAAGAGTAAGACACCAAACTTGGAGAATGGGCAATAACTTTAACATATTTGGCTGACACAATTGCTACCAAATCTTTAGTGGCTGGCTAGTAAACTGAACATGATCTTTTCAGCCTGATTCAGACTCCTCTGGGCGTTGCTAGCTTGCCTGTCAGCTAATGGAGCAGTGTTCTTACCAATATAACGGCTAGTACTATATACTTTTGTGTGTTTTTGTGCTCTCTTTTGGTTCCTTTGGTGTTGTGATAGATATTTCTGAACAAAGATATGAGAAGAATGAAATTGACTATTATCATTTGACTATTATATTATCTGGCTGTCTGAAATTGACGCTGCACAGTCCTTTCCACTTGTATGCTAGCAAACATATATCATTTTCTAGTGTGCATGTTCAGTCGAGAAAAGCTTTGGTCTAACCTCGAGCTAGTACTATTTGTGTCGCCCAACAACTATGTCATGCTAACAGTGACGTATAACAAGTCACCATTAATGAACAGCCGTGTCAGCATCAGCATGTCTTGGAATCAATTTATTTTCTTGAGTAGTACATAACAGAGAGGTTACCTACAAAAATTCCATAGTATATTACAAGATTCCCCATTAGGTTCTACGATACTGGAACAAGAACCCTCGCTCACCTGCGACGAACACGCTCATGCTCTGGTGGCTCTTCACTGCATGCTTCAGCGATATATTTGGCTCTTCACTAAGATCCTGTATGTAACACGGGATTTTTTTTCCGGGGTGAAGTTGATCTGATTTCTATATAATTCTTGCAAAATTCCTAGTTCTAAAACAGGCCCTGAACTTCAGCTAAAGTTGCGGGGTGCAGCCGTGCAGGATAGTTCTTACCGTACCTGTCTTAATTGTCATATTCCAGAAAAGCAATCAGTGCTGAACCTTTGTGTCCCAAGGCCTCGTTACCCTGTTTACAAGGACAACGTATAAATCTGAGGTCTCTCGAGTCTGGACAAGTTTGGTGCATCTCGCTTCGTCGCCTTCGCCTGTGTTGGAAACTTTCCGCGCTGTGAAAGCATGTCTGCGTCCAGAGCCCATGTCTCCATCCATCACACTTTTGTTTGCTACTAGTACGCACTCCAATCTTGCGTAATCCGAAGAGCACGATTAATTCTGAGCTGTGCGCTTGTCCCTGCAGTTGGTCATCATCTGTCTGTCGTGGTTTAGTTGTTGACTCGGCGAGCGAGACGGATCCACGGCGAGTCGGCAAATCAATGTGCGGACGCTCCATAAACTTCCCAACCAACAATTCCGACGCGATTAAAGCCGCTGCCTGGCCTCCATTCCACAGTCGCGCACGTTCCATGCCGCCCGCCCGCCGCGATTACTTCTCTTGCGGTTCCGGGTTTACATCCTTAGCTTTTCGTGTCGGGCATTGTGTGACGTACGTACACCCACGGGAAGAAGGGGATCGTGGACAGGTCAGGCCAGAGATATGACAATTGACACGGCTGCCCGGCGTTGGCGTTGGCGCCGCTTTACCCGTCTGTCCGCCGCCTCATCATAAATTCAACGTGTTGGTGAGAAAACACACGACAAAACAGACGAGATCGCGCAACGGCTTCACTTACCTTTTCTGGCACGGCGTACAGCAGCTAGCGTACGTACTCGGCTTTGTATGTATCGCGGCATCGCCTACTAGCTAACCTCCTCGGCCACGTACTCCAGTCAGTCCAGTGGATCGCAGCACCGCACCGCACAGCCATCGCTCTCTAGAAGTAATGGCCACTCAAGTTAGCTGTTGCATTGCAATTATACACCGTCTCCCGTCATGGCTCGGGCCTAGCCTGAACTCTGCAATGCAAAGCCCATCATATCCATCCATCACCCCACCGGCCCGTCACCACCAACCTCGCGTCGCGTATATTAACTCCACCTCGCCGCCCCACTCTCTCCACTGCCACTGCCAGCTCGCAGCAGCAGAGCAGCCTGGCCTGGTGCCGAGATCGACCGAGCCTCGGCCTCCACTCCACAGAGCTAAGCTAGCACTAGCAAAGACGGACAAGATGGTGGCGTCTCGGAGGTTCAAGCCCATCGAGGAGTGCAGCTCGGAGGGTCGGTCGGAGCAGACGGTGGCGGCGGACATGGACGGAACGCTGCTCATCTCCCGGAGCGCGTTCCCCTACTACCTCCTCGTCGCGCTCGAGGCCGGGAGCGTCCTCCGCGCCGTGCTGCTTCTCCTCTCCGTGCCCTTCGTCTACACCACCTACATCTTCTTCTCCGAGTCGCTGGCCATCAGCACGCTCGTCTACATCTCCGTGGCCGGGCTCAAGGTGCGCAGCATCGAGATGGTGGCGCGGTCCGTGCTCCCAAGGTTCTACGCCGGCGACGTGCATCCGGAGAGCTGGCGGGTGTTCAACTCCTTCGGCAAGCGATACGTCATCACCGCCAGCCCCAGGATCATGGTCGAGCCCTTCGCTAGGGCCTTCCTCGGCGCCGACAAGGTCGTCGGGACCGAGCTCGAGGTCGGCAAGAACGGCAAGGCCACCGGGTTCATGGTCAAGCCTGGCGTGCTCGTCGGCGACCACAAGAGGAAGGCCGTAGTCAAGGAGCTGGGCGACGCCGTGCCCGACGTCGGCATGGGGGATAGGGAGACGGACTTTGACTTCATGTCCATCTGCAAGGTATGAACTGACGTACTACGATCCCCTGGCTCAGCTGCTTGCTTTTAATTTTGAAACTGATACTTCAAACGCATGACGGCTTGTTGAATTGGTAACGTTCGACGTTGTTTTCTGATAATCTGATCTCGTGGATGCGTTAGTATTTGGTAGCACCTAGATTCGCAACTACTACAGACTATTTAGGCTTGAACCGGCCAAAAGAAGAAAAAAATCTGGGATAATTGCAGTTTGGATTTTTTTTTTTTTTTTTTTTGAACAACACCCAAATGTTTCGCAATTTAGGTAGCATCTGACCGCTGATTAAATGACAATTGTTCAGTTTTTCTTCCGCCTCGACTGAAGGCCACCCAGATTGGAATTTAAGACGGGCTTGTAAATTTGGTCTGACTGACTGACTACGTATAGCCAGTAGCACCAGCTAGACTGATGATTTGTTTAGTCTGACTATAGCATCGTGGTACTCCCTCCGTTCAAAAAACTAGCAATTCTTTGACTGATAGAATCTGTGTTTGACCTTTCGTCTTATTCAAAAATTTTATGTAAATTATAAAATAAACTAAACATTACTACAATATCTTTAGTGATGTAATAAGTCATAACAAAAGTGGTAATGTTTATTAAAAAAAGTTAAATAAGACGAAAAGGTCAAAACACGTTTTATCGGTCAAAGAATTGCTAGTTTTGTGGAACGGAGGGAGTACAAAAGCATCGGCTAGTAGTATGGCCATGGGTTTTGTAGTCCAGGTGGCTCATCACATCATATAATATCGTAGCATTAAATGCATAAAAAGATACATGTCCCGAGTATTAAATATAGATAAAAAATAAATTAATTACACGCAGTTTAGATATACCTTACGAGACTAGATTTTTGAGCCTAGTTACTTCCATGGTGGGTTAATATTACCACAAACAAACGAAACATCTTCTGATATTTTCATAGTTCGCTGCAGTGCCAAATTTTGGCCAAACGTTTGGCCTCGAAACACGCCCTGCTGTGCTGCTGTACGTACTTCACTAATTTTCGTCCATTTGCTTTCTCAAGAAATTCAGATATTGTAGTCCATGTCAGATCTTTATGACACTGTACACACGGGGTTAATGAACAGCAGCACCTACGTACAGTAACAGCGACTGTCCTAATGTGGCGGCACTGCGCCACTGCCATCATCCTTAATCGTACCCTGATGATCAGCTCAAGGTGGTTGTCAGTTGTCACAATTTGCGGACGTCGGGGATCATCATCGGTTTCATTGACGGCTGGTCGGACGGATTGAAGGCGCGTCCGTCCGGCCTCGGCTCCATTATTTACGGTTGCTGTTTGGTGGAGAATTCATGGCGTCCTGTCCCCGGCCCGGCCGGGCGCAATGAAACAGACCGGCCCGCAGACATGAAAGCTGGAGCTGAGCGTGCCAGATCTATGGCTGCTGCTTTCTTCCATTCCGCCATCGTCGTCCGGCCGGCCAGCTTTGCACCGGAGTAAATACTCTGTTCGTCCTGGGACCGTCGTCGTGGCGCTGTCCGTGTGCTGCCCTGCCAGCAACTACCCGGACAGTAGGACTCTGGTGCTGCTGGTTTTGCGGCCGTGCTAGTGAGATTGTCGTTTTTGACCGTCTTGAACTATTCGTTTTATTCGTAATTTATAAAATAAATAATTACTACAGTAAAGAATGATACAGTAAAGATTAATGTCCACACTGATCGAAAATTACTAGAGAGTACCGAGTGATGTGCTACACTGGTCAGCCACGAAGCCAGCACTAGGGCTGGTAGGGCTCAAGCCCCCCTAAAATCTCGTAATCAAGGTTAATTACTGTAGCAAAAACAAAAATCATCATTAAATCTTCATGCAAATCAACATCTTCTTTGTTTCAGTCCTCCCTAAAATTTTTTCAGCCTTCGTCACTGACACTGGTTGACTGTTATGACAACGTGCAGGAGGCGTACCTGGTGACGTCGAGGAAGTACAGCCCGGTGCCCAAGAGCCAGCTGCTGAGCCCGCTGATCCTCCACGACGGCCGCCTGGTACAGCGCCCGACGCCGCTCGTCGCGCTCGTCACCTTCCTCTGGATGCCGTTCGGCTTCGCGCTGGCGCTCATGCGCGTGTACATCAACCTGCCGCTGCCGGAGCGCATCGTCTACTACACCTACAAGCTCATGGGCATCCGGCTCATCGTCAAGGGCAACCCGCCGCCGCCACCCAAGAAAGGCCACCCGGGCGTCCTCTTCGTCTGCAACCACCGCACCGTGCTGGACCCCGTCGAGGTCGCCGTGGCGCTGCGCCGCAAGGTGAGCTGCGTCACCTACAGCATCTCCAAGTTCTCCGAGCTCATCTCGCCCATCAAGGCCGTCGCGCTGTCGCGGGAGCGCGACAAGGACGCCGAGAACATCCGCCGCCTCCTGGAGGAAGGCGACCTGGTGATCTGCCCCGAGGGCACCACCTGCCGCGAGCCGTTCCTGCTGCGGTTCAGCGCGCTCTTCGCCGAGCTCACCGACCGCATCGTCCCCGTGGCGATCAACACCAAGGAGAGCATGTTCCACGGCTCCACCGTGCGCGGGTTCAAGCTCATGGACCCTTACTTCTTCTTCATGAACCCGCGGCCGACGTACGAGATCACGTTCCTGACCCAGCTGCCCAAGGACCTCACGTGCAGCGGCGGCAAGTCGCCCATCGAGGTGGCCAACTACATCCAGAAGACGCTCAGCGGACAGCTCGGCTTCGAGTGCACCACCATCACGCGCAAGGAGAAGTACAGCATTCTCGCTGGCACCGACGGCCGTGTCCCGTCCAAGAACAAGGACAAGGAGGAGAAGGAGAAAAACTAACGGCCAACGTACGTCGCTGCTGCCCAGGAGACTTCATGCCGTTTACTGCTCAAATTTATTCCGATTAATTGTTCCTTGTCGAGAAGTTGGCCTATTACTCATTGTTTTTATTTTTAAAGAGGACCATGTGATGTGGGCCGTGTACTAGTAGTACAAGCTTGATGATCATATAATTATTATTATCTACACAAGTTCTTCCTTTTCGCAACAAAGTGCGGAAGAGTTGTTAGGCCCTTCTTAATACAAAGTTTCATCACATAGTTTCCAAGAATACTACATCAGCTTTACACATTTCAGTTGATGAATGAAACATTTGTAACCCCTCTCAGTGCACAGGTTTGACCGCACAAAATTTAAAGTTTTCACACTGAATATGCAGAACCAAAAGCTTTCGCACGGTAATAATATGTTGACCTAGAGGCACAGGCAATTCACAGTGTAGGAAATTTGTACGTTTTGCTAAAGAAAATAAGAATTGACAACTATAAAAAAGACTTACGGATGTATGCAATACTGAAACTGGGTGGAGCAATTTTTGCACGAAAATGCCGCGACTTTTTCATTTACAATCATCTTATCATATAAAAGTATGTTTAAATATTTCGATTTTGAAATTGAAATTTTTGTAACATCCTAGGATGGAGAAATAGTAAACATGAAATTTGTAGATCTCGCAAGGTTCTCAAACTTTGTAATTGGCGACTTTTTCATTTTGAAATTACCTAGTGGACCATATCAGGCAAGCGAGCTTTTTTACAATACCATCGGCCCGACATGTCCTAGATGACCTTGAATGGAGAAACTCCGTAAAGCAAAATTGTAGATCTCGAAAAGTTATGAAACTTTGTAGTTGATGACTTTTTTATTCGAGTTCGTTTAGGGTCTCGTTTTAGGACCTCAAAAGGTAATGTACACTACGTTTTTCTATAATATGTGGGTAGCTTAGAGTGAATCTAGACACAAGCAATAGTGTGGTGTAGTGTTTGAACAAATACGCATGAAGGGGTCGGGGGTCCGCGGATTCGAATCTGACCTGCCACATAATGTGCAATTTTGCCCGAAAAATGCCGTGACTCTTTCATTTACAATCATTTTTTCATATTTCATTTACAGTCATTTTGTCATATAAAAGTACGTTTGAATTTTCAAATTTTGAAATTGAAATTTTTGTAACATACTCGGATGGAGAAACTACCAACATAAAAGTTGTAAGATATCGGTATCTACCAAGAAAAATGCAGTATTTCATTTCTTTAAATTTGTACTCCACTATCGGGTGTCTTGTTTGTATCTTCTAATATCTTTTTTTTTTTTTTTTTGCGAACAAGAAGATATATTAAGCATCAAGACAGTACATCCTCCCCTATTACAAACTGAACTCCAAAGAAAAAAAAATTACAATTGAGTCCTCGGTATCAATCTCATCTTCCCGTCTCCGATCTCCATTTCGCCATCGACACCGCCCACGACGATCCAAGTCCACCTTTTTTGCATAAGGAGGAACAACAAGCATTGGAAAAAGCCACATCATCCATCGCCCGGATCACCAAGTGAATTGATTCCGCTGAAAGAACATCGGCCAACCCCTTGACAAAAGGAAAGAGGAAAAGAAAATCCGCTACCGGCCGCCCGAGGACCGGCGACCGAAAAACGCCCACCACCGCTAGGAAACCCAACAACGAGGAAGAGCCACAAACCCAAGAGGATGATGAAGACCTCACATACGGACGCTGATTATTCGCCCAAAGACGGAAGCACACAAAGATCCGTCGGTACTCGAAACTTTATTTGCCCGTACCGTTGGCGGCGCCGCCCGCCGGAACCCTAAACTCCATCACCGGCGGCAGCAATGAGTAACCCTAATCTACTAGACTCCACACCCTAGCAGCAACAATGAGCCGGACGCCGATCCACCTCGGCCCCCACCCGGCCCGACGCCGAAGAGGCCGTCGGAGGGGAGGGGGCGGTCAGATCGACGCTAGCAGCGAATATGCCCTAGTCGCCCTCTAGAAGGGGGCAGCTAGGTTTTGGCGGGAGAGGAAGACCGTCTTACCTAATCACCTCAATATCTTTTCTAACAAAAATAGGCAAATCTCTTGCCACATTAAAAAAAATGGACTCCACTAGCAGGTGCCGGTCGTTGCTACATGAGTCTCAAAATTTTCAACGCTACAGGAAGGACATGAAAACGTTAAGATCATCTAAGCTATAATCTATCTAGTCCTAGGCAAGAGCCATAAAAATAATCATGGGCACCGATTTAATAGTGTAAAAACAACCATGAATATATTTGCTTGTACAATTACAAACCGCAACATTTAATCAAGCAACAACAAATTATATAATACCCATAAAACATCCATACCCTGCTTCTTCTTTTCTATTGTTTGCACGAATCGAATGGGCCATCCATTTTGTAACTCCAGGAAAATTTCATAGGCCAGCAAGGCCTTATTATTGAGTAAGCACCAAATTAAATTGAAGTTCTAGTAAACGGATGACGTGCATAACAGAGCCGGCACATTGTGAGCGTCTGCGGTGTACTGTGTAATTCTCAAAAAAAAAAAAAAAAAAAAAAACAGAGCCGGCACATACGAAACAAGAGTTGATCATGGAGCGGTTGGGCTACATCATGGGTCCATCAAATGATCAAAGCCATTAGCATCGGCGGTGGAGGCCTATGAAAGCCTCTCTTCGACGGTAACCTGACTACGTCGGAGGCTGAGGCGATGGACACGCTGCTCTTCCCTTCTGTCGGAAAGGGCCCGTCAAGTGCAAGGCCACCTCCTAGTTTGCTCCGCTGCGTTGGTCATGGTTGTTTTTTCTTTTGAGATTATCTGAAGCATAACGCTGACGCTCAACACGCACGCACACTCAACCCTATGAACACACGCGACGCAAACTCTACCCCTATGAGCACCTTCATCAAATGATCAAAGCCATTAGCATCGGCGGTGGAGGCCTATGAAAGCCTCTCTTCGACGGTAACCCGACTACGCCGGAGGCTAAGGCGATGGACACGCTTACTCTTCCCGCTGTCGAAAGGGCCCGCCCCAAAGGTAAGGCCACCTCCTAGTTTGCTCCCCGCATTGGTCATGGTTGTTTTTTCTTTTTGAGATTACAAAAATGAACACACGTACGCAAACCCTACACCTATGAGCACCTTCGAAGGACTGAGCCGGCAAATCTTGAAGTTCCGAAGTCACCACTGGCGCCTCGCTATCGACGGGGACGTCGCCTACCACTTAATGCACAATAGGAAAATCGCGAAATAAATCCAGGATAAAGTGTCGCACCGAGATTTGAACCCTGGGTGGGGAGCCCCCAACCAATGGCCTTTGCCATTGCACGTGAGCCCCTTGGCGTTGCTGTTACGTAATATCGAACCAAGAGTTATCTAGCTAGGATGGTCCAGCTACAGTTGTGTAGGTCGACCTCCTTCAGCTCTCAGTTGAAGCGCGTTATATGTTGCTTGTTTAAACTTTTCTTAAATACAATACAATGATACACAGAACTTTTTTGTGTATTCGAGAAAAAAAAAGAGAGCCAACACATAGGAAAATTGGATTCCTTATATTTCGGGGAAGGAGGAAGTACATATGAAACAATATGGATAAGTTAAATCTTGATAAAACTTAATCATTTCTCATTATAATTGATGAGTTGACACTGTCTTAATAGAAATGAAACTCTCATAAAATACCATCGATTGACCTTATATAATTGATTCTTGATGGTTTTGTCATAGATTCACGCACTCATTTATCCAAATCAGTGTTTTGTTTGGTCATAAAAAACAGTTTTTATTTTGTTGTATATCAAGATCAATGGACACACTAAAGTCCAACTTAGATCCACTATTATGTAAAATTTAGCTGGTTAATACTTTCTAAATTCCTAGATAATATTTGTTGGCTAACTATTAGCTAGGCACTGTTTGGATTGAGGAGCTAAAAGGTGGGTGTACTGTTTTTTTTTTTAGAGAAGGCAAGGTGGATGTACTAATAACTGATGTCTATAATATCCTTCATCTTTAGAGGCTCTTGGTAAGTCTAATTTTGCCTCTCTTCCATTTCCAATGAAGCTTTTAATTCTTTCAGTGTCAATCAAGAATTTAAACTATTTTTTCGATGTATAGATGTTAGCTGTCGTCTGTCGCTGGAGTCGCTGGAGACAACTATTTGCCATTTCGGGAGATAGATGTTAGCCGGAGATACAGGAGGCATGTTGGTTAGAGTTGACGTATCTGCTATAGCGTGGCGCATTTTAGGCAGTAACGGATGTAGCCTAACATTCCATTGATGTCAGCTCTACTACACATTAATTGCACATATGAGTACCAATTTACAATGGAAATAAAAAAAAATCATTGTTGTCACCTGACAGCAGTAAAAAAAGGGCCGGATCCGTCCCTGATTTTAGCCCTACCGCTTGTGCGTACATAGCGTGAGACGAGAGAGACGTTGATTTAAAACAAATTTTATACTTGTATGCAAAGTAAAAGCTTCCATTGCTCTGTCGATCCATCAGACCTGAACAAAAGTACACAAACCAATCCATCCACACAAAAGTACTACACAGGTACAACCATATGACGCCAGGTACCCACAAACCTAACAATCTAACGAAGAGGGGGGAACGAAGAATACGATATGACTTTGACAGGCAGAGGCACGTAGAAAAAATTCAGCACGAAGGAGCCAGTGCCAATGTGCAGCACGGGCACGGGCAAGGCTTATGCAGCTGCTGCAGTTGTGGTCGGGATCGCAAAGGCTCCCAGCTGCGGTGCTTCCTCCGGTGCCGCGACGTAGGCGGCGAGGTCCCGCGGCTTGACGTGCACGCGGAGACCGTTCTTCATGAACAGAGTGAGCGACATCTTCTGCTCCACCTTGTGCCCCGGGACGAGCTCCACCGAGTGGCGCAGCAGCACAGCCGACGCGACGGACTTCATCTGCAGGTACGCCAGGTCCTTGCCCAGGCACGTCCGCGGCCCGCCGTTGAAGGCCACGAAGCGGTACGCGTCCTTGGCCGGCTCGAACCGGGTCCCATCAGCCGAGAGCCAGCGCTCAGGCCTGAACTCAGCGCAGTCTTTTCCCCAGATGCTCTCCATTCGTCCAACCGAGTAGATCGAGTAGGTGATCGCTGATCCGGCCGGCACCACGGTGCCATCGGGCAGCACGTCGTCGTCCACCACGTACTTGGAGTCCTGCGGCACCGACGGGTACAGCCGCAGCGTCTCCGCCAATGCCGCCTTGAGGTACACGAGGCGGTCCAGCTCGTCGAAGTCCAGCGGCTCCTCAGTCCACCTCCCGGTGTCGTCGCCCCGCGTCTCCCTGAGCACGGAGGCGATCTCCAGGACCACCTTGCGCTCGACGTCGCGCCGCAGCATGAGATTCCAGAAGAACCAGCTGAGCGCGACGGACGACGTGTCGCGCCCGGCGAGCACGAAGTTGAGCGCGATCCACTGGAGCACGTCCTCTGGGAACGCCTTGCCGTTGCCGTCGCGCTTCTTCATGAACCTGGACATCAGGTCGTCCGACGGGTTCGCCTTGCGCGCCGCGATGGCCTCTGTCATGTACTGGTCCACGATCGCGAGGCTCTCGCGGAGGTTCCGCTCGCTGCCGACGCCGAGCGCCTTCTTGATGCGCCACAAGCTGGGGAACAGGAACCTCTGCATCGTCGCCTCGGTAGCGGAGTCGAAGGCATTGGCGAAGGGGTTCTCCTGCAACCCCGGCGACAATGTCTCGGGGTCCTTGCCGAAAGTGAGGCCGCAGATGTTGTCGAAGGTGAGGCGCAGGAGCAGGTCCTGGAGGTCGACGCTCTCCGCGGCTTCGCAGTGGTCTGCGAGGATGCTCCACAGGCGGTACTTGATAATGCGGTTGGCCCAGCGTGCCATCGCCTGGCGCAAGGTCGGGGTGGTGAACTCGAGTGCCGCCGTCTTGCGCTGGAGCAGCCACGTCTCGCCGTCGGAGTTGAAGATGCCCTGGCCTAGGAGGTCGTGGAACGCCGCCTGCCACATGGGGCCCCTTGGGGTAGTTGTCGAAACGCGCGCGCAGGATGTGCTCCAGGTTCCGCGGGTTGCACGTGACGGTCACCAGCCCTTGGCGCTGAGCGAGGAACGGCAGCGGCAGGATGCACGTCTGATACGTGGCCGCTTCCCCCGTGGACCGCAGGTTCTCGACGATCCAGTCGTGGAGCCGCGCCCGGTTCAGGACGACGCCGGGCAGGCTGCCGACGAGAGGCCCATCCGCGGCCCGGACAGCCGCCGCGTCAGCACCCAGAACCACACCATGTACGCCGAGACCAATACCGCTGCCGCCAAGGCGACGGCATAGGGGTGCGAGTGCAGCACGCCGGCATCAAGTACATTGGCCATGCCGGTGCGTTTTAAGCTTGTAATCGCACCTGGTTGTAACGGCACTGTGGCGATATAATTAGGAGGGCTGGGTTTAGGCGCTGCGATTAAGAAATGGCGCTGTTCTTGGTGAGTTGGGAAATGTGTTTGGCGCCCTCATGTATATATATGTCCTCTGCACACGAGCCGTGTGAAGAGGCTTTCCTCTGTGCCCATGTCTCGCAAGATTTTGAATTCGTCAAGGACAAAATAAAATGCGTTGCTCATGTCCATACTTCTTGCCTTCTTGCCCATTCTGCCGAACAAGAATTGGCGGTGTTCCTCACTTCAGTGAACGTACTGGTAGTGACTAATCTAACTCGGGTTGGTGCCTTTTTGTTTCAAAGAGTGTAACAGAGAGCAAGGAGCGCTGTAGGTATTGGACAGTGGTTTTGCTATAAAAATTCAGTGCGTGTGTGATTCTTTTTCAAGAACTGTCGCTTTCTTTCTTGTTAGTGCGAACTACCGAGAAGGTTGCCCATACTTTAGCAAATCTATTTCGTCAAATATTTCAACTTTCACGTACTAGAACCATGCATTGCTCTAACATCGGCCTGGTAGCAATAGTTGGTGAGAAATATGTTGCCTAATACTTCCCATCCAACAAGAAAGACAAGGCTCAAATTAAATGCACAGAAAAAAAAAAAAAAAAGGGTGAGAGTTGATTCACAGTTTCACACTAGCACAGTGGGCGCGCTTCGCTGCGTCGGCACTGATCTAGTGTTTTTTTTTTCTCGAATATGCGAAGTGGTTCGAGAGCCCAGACACACGATGCTACATTTTAAAAATAACTCCCATAAACTTGAGGGTAGAGCGCTACCCTCTACCCAAAATTCCTAGGTGTTTTTGCGGCAGCTTGCACGCACAGTTTTGCCTGTGTCATAATGACCTACTCCCTCCGTCCCAAAAATAAACGACGTTTTGGGTTTCACACAAGTTTGACTCGATTTGTAGAAAATACGTAGAAGATTTAAATCTCCAAATAAATTTGTTAAAAAACTAGATCAAAAGATCTTTCCAATGATACTAATTATGTAATATAAATATTAATCCTATTTTAGTATATAATTGCCGGCGCATATGTTTTCCGGAAGCGAAAACGTCGTTTATTTTGGGACGGAGGGAAAGTACAGCAAGACAACAGGCATTGTGTTCCTTCCAAAGCTTCCAAAACACCAACGTTGAGGAGTGAGTCGCAACCCTTTTCAGTTGACATGCAGCCCGACCCTCAACCTCTTCCAACACGACAACGTGGTCGTTGCTATTGGCGGTAGCGGCCGACCCGAGGCGCCGCAGATGAAGAGCCAAACCCTCTCTTGAGTACGGGCAGCAGCTTAGGAGGTGATCAATGGTCTCTGGCGCCTGGTCGCACAGGAGCATTCCTCTCGTGCCTCTAGACCATGTCAAGCCCGCCGATCGATCATCTGGCGTCTCCTGAACACGAGCCAAAGGAAGATCTTGACACTCGTGGCAGTGATCAAGTGTTGTGAGAAGTCACAAGGATGGGTGGTCAAACAGATGAGGATTTGGGAGAATGGTGCTGGTTAATCTGTTTCTCTTGAAGCCTTGAATTGCTACGGCGGAAGACTGATTATTTAGTCGATTATATCCATCTGGAAGATTGAAAGATCGATTATTAATACTAGCAAGTACATTGGTGTTGTCTTATAACCAGTCTCTATAGTCTTGGCGTAATTTAAAGACGACTTAATAAACTACATGTATATTGGTTGTCTTTTGTAAGTTGTCTCATAGCAACTTCGCATTTCCTTAATTTATGGAGAGTAAAAATAAGATTGTGAGGTACGATGGCGATTAACAACTCATACATAGGTAAAAAATAGTTGTCCATAGTCCTAAAATTTTAGCTCATGAGAGGTAGTTGTTTGTGAAGCAACTACCTCATTCTCTCTCACCTCTTTCTTTCCTCCACATCAAAGAAAATCCTTACGCCGCGCAATGCATGAGACGGCGCATGAGACCGCCACGATGTGCTTGCCCTAAGGGCAGTGCAACATTGCTACACGCCAGCCGCCTTCATACCTCGCCTCATGCAACGCCATGTAGGATTTTTTGATGATGTGAAGGAAAGAGAGAGTTTAAAGAGAATGAGGTCGCTCCTTTCGCAAACAACCGCCTCTATTAGCTAAAAATTTAGGAGTGTGAGACAACTTATATACCATTGTATGAGTTGTTGTTGTCATGCACCTCACAATCCTATTTTTTCTCTGCCCATAAATTAAGGAATTGCAAGGTACTATGAGACAACTTAAAGGAACAACCAATGTACGCCTAGTTTATTAAGTCGCCTTTAAATTACATGTCATCAGATGAGACAAATTATGAGACAACACCAATGTACCTGTTCTAACCACACCCATCGTCACCGCAAATCCAGGGAGGGGGAGGCTGGATCTTGACCTGGGAGGCCTGTGCGTGGTGTAGATGCTGAAGACATAATATAAATAGCAGTTGTCAACAAAATAAGCTCGATTTGCATCATAAGATGAAGACATACTGAAGGTAGTAGCTGTAGGCAAAATGAGCTCCACTTTACATTAATTCGACTCCGTCTTTCCGATGCATCCTGCTTAGTGCTGGTTGCATGATCACGGTGGCGATCAAGAGGAAATAATTAATAATGTTTTTTCCCGTACAGGGTTTTGAACCCAGGTTTCATTAAGCCGAAAGGAATTTTTTTGTTACAAAGATTCTTAGTCATGCTACGTCAAGTCGTCTGCAAGAGGCAGGCAACCATATTTTTAGAACCGTTTCACATCTTCACTCTGTTTCGCTCTGAAGTAAGCTTTTAGGTGACGTCTCAATTTTTTTTTTTACAATCTTACTTTTGTTTAGCAATAAATCGCAATCTTACTTTTTTTCTTCTTCTTCTTTTTGAGGCCTTAACATGGGCCGCGATGCTATAACTCAGTTAGGAAAGGCCTATCTAGAAAAAAGTGGGTAAGTTTTCACAAGAATGGAAAGCCGGCCCAGTATAGCACACAGACAAGTGACAACGCCTGCCCATCTATTCTAGTTTGTCTGCTCAAAAAAAAAAAAAAAAAAAAAAAAAACTGGTGAGGGTGTTTCTACTGCATCACCAGACTGCGTCACCTGATTGAGGTTCCTTGTTTGTCATCTGAGAATAGCTACGGACGAGATAGTGCGAGGGCGAGGCAGCGCTCCTTGTATGTTCTAATATGACGTGTAGTGTAGACATTTTGTTTGTTTCAGCTTGGGTCAATTTAAGGTACAAAAAAATCAAAGGCAGAAGCAGCATCTTGTTTTGTCCTCAAACTCATCTAACTTTGAATAGGTCTAAAGAAGCTGAGTAAACACACTACGAAAGCATTTTTATGCTGGATCCAACCGAACATAGTTGGCGTGAATGTTGGTGTATGATCAAAATATTTGATTTAAACAAAAATCAAAACTGCATATGTTCCTGGTTAAAATTGGCAGCACGTAGCCAATATATGCATCAGACGGTCTGGTGTGTTACATCACATTGTATGATCAGGGTGTGAATTGTCCACATGGGCAGATCCAAGAGAACTTGTGTGAGGGTCATGTCATTATCTTTTGTGGGCACTTGCGCCAACACTTAATTTGGAGTTTAGATTCAACCATTTCTCCTTTAAAATTGGAGGGCAATGAGGAGAATTGAACAAATTTACTTTTCAATCTCCTCCAATCGGGGAGATTGAATGATCTAAAGAAGCCCTAAAAAGTACCGTAGGAACCACTGATAACATTTTTGAGTGACGGTCCCTGCCTTGTCTCGGCGCTACCTATAGGTCCACCCCCTGTTCACGTGAGTAGGAGATTGATCTACTTTCTATGTAAGAATTTGGATCGTTTTTTTTTTTGTGATGTGCAATCTTACTCTGCGCCTGATAGACCTCGCTGATTGAGTGAATCTATCAAAACATACAAACTTCACTATTTTTATTTCTCCAAAACCTAAAATCCTTTTTCGTCCTTGACTCTGTTCCCTCTTCTGCTCTACGACGACTCGCGGCATTCTAAGTTGTCTTACCCACCTTAAAATAGCCTTAAGTGCACTAACCAAACCGGGTTCCTCTCGAGGACCGATGTTCAACGGTCATAAGAGAGCACAGGACGGTCCGGTAACTCTCACCAAACATTTCAATATGTGCATTCTATCAATCTACGATCTCGCGTGTTCCATCATCATGTTGTGGATTGTTCGTGTTCACCGGATTGTACAATGCACAAGACTCATCTCAGCTTGTGGCGTGTGGGATGAGGACCGGTTGGCGGGAAGCGCTAGCGGGCATAGGAGGTGCGCCTTGGTCTTGGTGTTGGCGGCGAGGGTGAGAGAGTCCATGGGTCTTTGGAGATCTTGAGTGGGTGCACGCCGCGGCGGTGGTGATCCCGGTGATGGCCGGGGAAGTGGTGCTCTCTCGAAGCGGCCGGTTTTATATCCGAGTCCCGGTAGTGGATTAGTGGAGTGTGAGGTGGTGGGTGAGGCGAGGCCCCCACGCAGTAGTAGCCGGGATCGTGGTTTTCATTGGTGCCGTGGACGAGTTTATCCCCCGCTCATGCAACGCCGGAGCAAGGAGATCGACGATCATGCGCAGTCGCGGCTTGGGGGCTGTATGGTCCCGTAGTGGGAGTGATGGTAGACGATCGGGCTTGCAGCTGGCTGCGACGAGTGGCACATCGCTGGTAACGACGGCAATGCATTTCGGCGATGGCCTCGCCGACTCCTCTCCGGGATGGTGGTGGTGTAGATTTTTGTGTTGTGTGCGTTGTGTCGATGTCTCAATCCCACCGCTAGTCGTGGATGGAGGCTCGTGTTGATGACCCAATCCAACCCGAACAGCATCATGTTTATTTTCTCCCATCCGATTTGTGTGGTTGTTGGCTATGGTAGAGGAGTGAACACTCCCCCCTGTTGAGCTGGAGTGGGCGCTAGTTGTGCAAGACGGAGCTGAGTTGACTTGGTACAGGTTTAAAGTGTGGAGGGGTACCTGCCGTGTTGTATGGTTTTTTCTGCCTGGTTCCCAAAAAAAAAACCTGGGATGTCATTTGCCTTTTTTCCTTTATTCGTTTAATAAAAAAATCGGGCAAAGCTTTTGTCAGTCTTCTAAATAAAAGTCTTCAC